>OU696534.1:9492101-9792427 GCA_916048285.2 Bellardia pandia
ATTTTAAAATTTTATGTAAATTCCCCCCCTTGAAAGTCTGTCTCCAAATAAATAGAAGCAGAAATTTGTAATTTGGAAACAAATCCCCATATCTGGCTACACTCCTCATGACTCATGAGATCTAACAGCAACAAACATGTTAAAATCGCAATTTTAAAATTGTAATTGACGCCACAGACGAAATTTGTCTTACGCTTGACACTATAAATATTAATGTTTTAAAGTCTGTAGTCAGCGTCGTTCATTGTGATCATAATTTGTTTTCTCTGGAATAGAGAAATATATAACGGTAATAATTTCTGTGTCATTTAAAGTATGCAAAGAAATCATTTAAAGTGTGGAAAAAATCATTTAAAGTGTGGAAGTAGTATTAAAAAGACAGGTTTTTAAAAAATATAAAATATAAGCAGTTTTCAAGATTAATTAAAATAAATGATCTATTAAATACATGGAATTTAAGTCATTTGTATGATAAATTAAAAGGCAAGTAGAAAAAGAAATACATTTCATTCAAATACATATCTAATTGTTATTTTTTTTTTAGATGAAGGCATAACCATCGATAGTACTGCAGAAATTTTTAATCTATGGCCAGAATATGAAAATCCTTCAGGTTTTCATTTGGTAAGTCATATAAATATTTAACCATTCGGGGACAATAGTGTAATTGAAAACGCATATTTACAAGTTGTAATCGAAGCATTAACAACGCATTGTAGTAACTTGCAAACGCCTGTTTTTAACTTAAAAACTATTGTCTTGCAATAATAACTTTTTATAAAAAAAAATTATATGTCGTAATATTATCTGTAGAAAAATGTTTATATCGAAAAATTTTCTATAAAATATTAAACTTTATAGTGAAAATTTTCGGACGTTAAAATTTTTACAGAACATTTTTGAGACATTAAAGTTTAATAAAAAATTTGTATTATTAGTATAAAATCAGTAAAAGGTATATACGATTTGGCATATCCGAATTTACAGCGTTTAGTTATTTCTTCTTTCCTTCCTGTTTTGTAAAATTATTTCATGATTTCTTATATATTTATGTATATTTTTTGATATTTGTAGATCAATATTGACTTCTCATTGAAATTTCCTTTGGCAAAAAGTATACATGACAAGTGGACACGGCATAAGGAACAAATTTTGATTACAATAAAATCAAAAATTCAAAATGCGCATATTTCCAGGCAACTTCTAGAATTGGAAAATAAGAATACTGGTAAAATGCATCATCACAAAAATATATAATACATACATATTTATATTAATAATAATATTAATTCCATGTTTTTGTAGAGTTGCAAAGTTTCATAATTTTTTGGTCGCTTCATCACGTTTTTCCACCACACCAAAAAGCTTCAACCAAGCCTAGCGGATCAAAAATTCGCAAAAAACACACTATTTCTGATTCCCAAGAAGGTTTTGTAACAATGGCCTCATCAAACGAAGAACTTGAAATGAAATTAAAGTTATTGAAATTACAATGCCGCAACATACAACCAAAATTGCTACTAATTGGTGACTTGGATAATATTTAATCAATTTTTGTCTACATCGATGATGTAAAATATCCATTTTTAACTTTTTTACATGCTGTTGACACTTTATTTAAAACTTTCTTTCTTTTCAATCTAAAATATCCAGAAGAATCGGAAATATTTTATAGATCTCATGTATAGATTTTCTTGTAAATATTAATAAAAAACAATTTATAGATCTGAATAATACATTTGTTTGATATTGGGACAAAATTTTTATAGAATTGAATAAAATTTTATTTGAAATTTGGACAAAATTTTTATAGAACTGAATAATACATTTGTTTGATATTGGGACAAAATTTTTATAGAATTAAATAATATTTTATTTGAAGTTTGGACAAAATTTTTATAGAATTGAATAATATTTTATTTGACATTTGAACAAAATTTTTATAGAATTGGATAATATATTTGTTTGAAATATTTACAATATTTTTATAGAATTGAATAAGTTTTTTGGCAGAAATTTGGACAACATTTTTATACAGGCATGTTCTGAAATCACGGTGATTTTAAATCACGAACGATTTTGAAATCACGGGAGGAATATTTTGGCGTTCTGAAAATCACGAGATTTTTAATTTTTAGTACTGATTTTGATTCTTCTAAATCACGAGCTAACAGCTAATTTTCTTTGTGCTGACTACTAAAAAGTAAATCACGAAAAATCTAAAAAATGGTTCGAAAAAATACAACGTCTTACTAAATTTGGAAATTTCAAGTTTTTTTCTGTGTAAAATAGTTTTATTTCAAAAACAAAAAAAGAACAAATGATTGTAAGTGTATCAGGCATGTTCTGAAATCACGGTGATTTTAAATCACGAACGATTTTGAAATCACTGGTGGAATATTTTGTTGTTCTGAAAATCACGAGATTTTTAATTTTTAGTGGTGATTATCAGACATGTTCTGAAAATCACTTTTTCGTAAAGTGATTTGAAATCACTGAAAAGGTGTTCTGTGCACAAAAATTATTGAAATCTCGTGATTTAAAACCGGTCACCTAACAGCCTAATGATTTCAAATCACTTAGAGTTTTTCAAGCATTTTTCATTGAACTCTTGTAATAAAATTATCACAAACACTTAAAATCATTTGTTCTTTATTTGTTTTTGAAATAAAACTAACTATTTTACACAGAAAAAAACTTAAAATTTACAAATTTAGTAAGACGTATTTTTTGCGGACCATTTTTTAGATTGTTTTAAATTTTTCGTGATTTTCTTCTTAGTAGTGAGCTGATATTGTTGATCAAAATATACGTCATTTTGGTTGCCAGAGAAACAAAAATTATATGTATAATTAAATTATACATAAAAATGAAAAATTTATTAAAATTGTTGAACAAAATAAAAGTAGTCAATAAATATGTATGTAGTTTCATAAATTAAATTTTAATATACAAATGTAAAAAACAAGTAAAAATTTTTATTGTAAACAAAGAAAATCATTTGTTAGCTCGTGATTTAGAACAATCGAAATCACTACTAAAAACTAAAAATCTCGTGATTTTCAGAACTCCAAAATATTCCTCCCGTGATTTCAAAATCGTTCGTGATTTAGAATCACCGTGATTTCAGAACATGCCTGATAGATTTAATAATGTATTTGTTTGAAGTTTGGACAACAGTTTTATAGTATTGAATAACATTTTTAATAGAATTTATTTTTCATTTAAAATTGCAAAATACTTTACCAAATTTACGAATTTCGTTATAGGTCCCTTTTTAAGCAAAAATTTGTTTGTTTGTGCGAATTTCGTTATTGAAATCGACTTTCAGTTTTTTCTGTGTAGGAGATTACGTTGTTCTTCTTAAAGTCTGTGACGACTTTTATAAAAATTGAGGATTTCTCTGCAATTGTGTGTTGTGTTCAATATTTCTATTTCTGAAACTTTAGTAGGTCTCTTTTGGCCACTTTCGGAACGCTGGTTAAATTGTTTCCATTCTTCTAATTTATATTCAAATTTTGCCTGATCTAAAATTGAAAAATTTGTCAATAATTTTTCAATGTGATAAGTCTTTAACATGTGGAGATCGTCGATGGTTATGCCTTCATCTAAAAAAAAAAATAACAATTAGATATGTATTTGAATGAAATGTATTTCTTTTTCTACTTGCCTTTTAATTTATCATACAAATGACTTAAATTCCATGTATTTAATAGATCATTTATTTTAATTAATCTTGAAAACTGCTTATATTTTATATTTTTTAAAAACCTGTCTTTTTAATACTACTTCCACACTTTAAATGATTTTTTCCACACTTTAAATGATTTCTTTGCATACTTTAAATGACACAGAAATTATTACCGTTATATATTTCTCTATTCCAGAGAAAACAAAATTATGATCACAATGAACGACGCTGACTACAGACTTTAAAACATTAATATTTATAGTGTCAAGCGTAAGACAAATTTCGTCTGTGGCGTCAATTACAATTTTAAAATTGCGATTTTAACATGTTTGTTGCTGTTAGATCTCATGAGTCATGAGGAGTGTAGCCAGATATGGGGATTTGTTTCCAAATTACAAATTTCTGCTTCTATTTATTTGGAGACAGACTTTCAAGGGGGGGAATTTACATAAAATTTTTAGAAAATTAGAAATTTTTCAAGAATTAGAATTTTTAAAAAATTAGAAATTTTTAAAAAACTAGAAATTTTAAAAACATTAGAAATTTTTAAAAAATTTGAAATAAAAATTAGAAATTTTTAAAAAATTTGAAATAAAAATTAGAAATTTTTAAAAAAATTTTAAATTTTAAAAAATAGAAATTTTTTAAAAAATTAAAAAATCTGAAATTTTTTAAAATTATACATACTATAAATGACATATATATAAATTGCCAAAAAAATTTCAACTCTTAATAACTAATTAATTTCATTTTGCTTATACTGAACGCATCACGCCGCCAAAAATACTTTGAAAAAAGGTGAAAAATGCATTATATATTATTGTAACGTTTACTTTTGTTAAATAAATTTTTCTATCTAACGCCTATTAAAATACGGCGTTAAATTTTTTGGAGACAAAGTAACCAAAACTGGGGATTCTAAGTGCAATTTTTCTGGCACCACTGCTCATGAATACTGTTCTCAAAACTTCTCTCTGTTTTTCTTAAGATTCTCTTTAAGTTTACAGAAGCCCTTTACTCTTGGTCTACAGTATGAAATAGACTTATTCCTGCAAATAATGTTGGCAAATTTTATATATGAAATTAATAGTTTCTTTTATAATTGAGTGAATTGTAAGAATCAATGTTTTTTATACTGTATTGTTTTATTCGTAAACGAAAGAATGTTGCATACAACTTAAAATACAACATATATAAAACGCTAATTTAAGAACGTTTTTAAATTTTCATACGAAAATATACTAAACTGGATACTAAATTAGCTGTTTTTTTATATTTAAGGTTTACAACATTGCTATGTTAAAAACGTGAAAACCAAACAAAAAATTTAATAGAATCAAATATAAAAATTATAAAAAGTAAAAATAAATTCAATAATCAATTTGTCTAAATATTTTTTGGCCATAATTTTTTCTGTGTAATCAATACTATAGCTAAATTCATTGAAGCTAGAGGAGAAGAATGGTATTTTTACGAAATACCTACATCCACAAAATATGCTAGAGTGTCGACCATCAAGCATGATATTTTAAATTAAAATTTTTAATATTATAAATATTGATCTCATGTATAGATTTTCTTGTAAATATTAATAAAAAAAATTTATAGAACTGAATAAAACATTTGTTTGATATTGGGACAAAATTTTTATAGAATTGAATAAAATTTTATTTGAAATTTAGACAAAATTTTTATAGAACTGAATAATACATTTGTTTGATATTGGGACAAAATTTTTATAGAATTAAATAATATTTTATTTGAAGTTTGGAGAAAATTTTTATAGAATTGAATAATATTTTATTTGACATTTGGACAAAATTTTTATAGAATTGGATAATATATTTGTTTGAAATATTTACAATATTTTTATAGAATTGAATAAGTTTTTTGGCAGAAATTTGGACAACAGTTTTATAGTATTGAATAACATTTTTAATAGAATTTATTTTTCATTTAAAATTGCAAAATACTTTACCAAATTTACGAATTTCGTTATAGGTCCCTTTTTAAGCAAAAATTTGTTTGTTTGTGCGAATTTCGTTATTGAAATCGACTTTCAGTTTTTTCTGTGTACATACATATATACATATAAATATTAATTACTATTACGCAATAGACCAAAAAATAAGTAAAGTATAATAGTACATACTTTAGAATAAGCTTTTTTTTTTAAAAAATACTAAAGCTTTTTTTAATCATGTTTGAGAAACTATTATCCTTAACAATATGTTTTTAAACATAGTATATCTATTTATATAAAAGAGAGTGACGTTAGTTACTAGCTTTATAAATAAAGAACGCCAGGACCGATTGCAACGATTCGCACGAATTCAGGCTGGTCTCAGGCCAGAGAAGAAGAATACCCGGAAAAAAAAATTCAGAAATTGACCACGCCTACTTTTTTTTTTAAATTAATGTTTTTATGTGTGAGTGTGTGTATGTACTTTATAGAATCGTAAATGATCATGTGATGATTTTCGGCAAAGTTGTTGTGCATGAGCCCGGGAAGGTTTGTAAGGTGGTACGACCACGCCCACTGTAACGCCTACTTTTTTTTATTTAATTCTAAGTGGGTTTTTACAGATTTACTTCAAATTGTATATACATCTTACTGTAGGCGAGGTAGAAATAAAAAATGTATGTGCCACGCCCACTTTCACGCCTCATCACATGCAAGACGATTGCCAGGTAAGCCAGACCGCTGGAGCGATCTGCCTGAAATTTTCACATCACACCACTAAGTATTTATAGAATACTTCTTTTTTGCGACCACGCCTACTTTAACGCCTTCTTTTTTAAATTGTGTAATTGATTCTACTCTGATTTTAACATATTCACTTTACTCTAGGCGAGATCAAAAAATAAGATTCATACTCAACGCCTCCTTTCACGTCCCATCTCTAGCGATCTTTTTTGACCGCCTACTTTTTTTAAATTGATGCCGTAGCAACGCCTGCAGTGTACAGCCGAATTCGACCATGCCTGCTTTAAAATTGTGTAATCGATTCTACAAGGGTATTAAAAGACTTACTTCAAATTGTATCACCCATTACTTTTAATTATTATCTTCTAAAATCCAAAAATCAAATGTCGTTCTTTTGTATATCACAATTTTTACAACAATTGTTTTTCCACCTAATTTGATTGAAAACTTTTTTTGTTCATTTTTTTTTTACAAAAACAAATTCTGGTTCTACTATTGCCAGTAGATGGCGTTGTGTGCATACACTTTTGACACCTGATTTATTTTTGTAGTATTTAAAAATTTTCAACCTCTTTTAAAAGTGATTTCAAAAGGTAAGTTCCCTAAATGATTTTGTGACATTGTTTTGTGACATTAACTGCTTTTGGGACATTAATTTCTCAGTGTTATTCATAATGCCGCGACCCAGAAAATCTGATCTTTCGCACCGAACCCGTAATGCAATTACAAATCGGAATATTACCAATCGATTGAATACGGATGAACAAGAAATCGCACGAGATCAGCGCCGTGTTAGTATGGCCCGACTTCGCGTAACGCAAACACAAGAAGAAAGGCAGGCGACAAATGAAACGGCTCGATTAGCAATGAGAAATCATTGATTAAATCAAGCAATTCAACAACGTGAAAATCTAAATCAATGCGTAAGAAGAAGAGATTCAGTGTTGATTTGAATCGAGTAGCATTTCATTACGATTGCACTTTTGACTACAGCTCGCATCCTTCCGTTCAAATTGGTCTAATGGAGATTGTGTGCAATCATTGCGGTGCATTAAAGTTCACCGGAGAATAGCCTGGGTTGTGCTATCTCAGTGGTAAGGTCAAATTACCACCATTGCCTTCACCATTGGTACGACCACGCCTACTCTAACGCCCACTTTTTTAATTGATTAATTGCTTCTGCATGGGTATTTACAGATTTACTTCATACAGATTGTATCCACATCTTACTGAAGGCGAGGTAAAAATAAAAAAATTAATGTTTGCATGATTTTTCAGTCTGCGGGCGCAGGGGCGTGGCAAAATCCAAATTGCATTACCAATGACATACGAGCATACATACATATATTTTGCTTTTTTTATTTTATTTAATTTTTTTGAAAGCCGTTGTCATGTTTTTCAAAACGAGATATCAAACTCTTAAATCGGTTATGTAGTTCCGAAGATATTTGCAAAAAACTTATGTTCTTAACGATCCAATATCAAAATTTTAAAACTTTCGAAATGTTGCATTCAAAAATCCGAGTTTTCGGTTTATTTACAAAATATTTACATCATTCGATAACAGAAGATATTCCGCGCTTACTAAGGTGCAACATTATATAATAAGTTAAAAATAATATTATATCATCAATCGATTATAAAAAACTTTATGTACCCTTGCATTTAAGATACCTACTTTTTGTGCACAGTTGTGAGTTTTTTTCGAATGCTGATAAAAAATAACGGTATATTTAAACAAAATGCTCAAAGCGCTTGATCGGACTCTACGTGATTTTCGAGGATACTACAAACCGATGGGAGGCGCTCTTATTCTTTTTGTTGGTGATTTTCGTCATACTTTGCCCGTTATCAATGACCGCAAATGAGCTGAACGCATGCTTGAAAGATTCATATCTTTGGAACCGAGTCGAGAAAATCCCGCTATCGACGAACATGCGTGTGCATTTGTTGCAAGACCCGTCTGCCCAAACATTCTCAGAACAACTTTTTGACATCGGAAATGGAAAAATTCCAATTAATCGCGCCACGAACGAGATTTCGTTCCCGCCTAACTTCTGTCGAATGCAAATGAATATTCAAGCCGTTGTCGACAAGGTTTTCCCAAGTCTAACCATCTTCTACAACAAATCGGATTAGCTGTGGGAACGTGCAATTTTGGCACCAACAAATTACGATGCCAACAAGCTCAATGAGCAAATTCAATTGAAACTGCCCGGCAAATTAATCAAATACAAATCGATCGATACAGTAATGGATGAAGAACAAGCCGTCAATTATCCCACTGAATTTTTAAATTCATTGGAACCACCCGGAATGCCACCGCATGTGCTAACATTAAACGTTGGATCACCGGTAATTCTTATTCGCAACTTAAACGCACCAAAGTTATGCAACGGAACCACATTGACCATCAAAAACTGCTCACCAAATTTAATCGAGGCAACAATCATGGGTGGCAGATTCAAAGGCGAAGATGTACTTATTCCACGAATTCGGATGATTTCCAACGATTTACCATTCCAATTCAAGCGGCTCCAATTCCCTTTGCGTCTTACCTGTACTATTGCCATCAATAAAGCAAGAGTCACATCATTAACTATTGCTGGCTTAATTTTGGAAAATTTATGTTTTCTACACGGCACGGCAAAAAACAAAAAACATTGAATATTCGCTGGCCCCAAGATGAAGTAATAAATAAATATAATTTCCAATTTGCCTTAAATAAATGCGTTTCTTTTTTGATTGAACACATACCTAGATCATATGTAAGTTATTCTGTAACAAATCTTTATGATAGATATTCCATAAATTTATTTAAAGGCCGTACATTTCTTTAAAAGCTTAATTTAAATCGTGTGGTAATACAACACTAATGTTTGCTTAGGGCCAGCAACGCGGACCGGGTCAGCTAGTAAAATTATAAAAGCACTATGTTGTCAATTTCACTTGTTTTCAAATCAGATCGAATTCCCGAAAATGAGAATTTTTTATTTGCAAGCATAACCAATTGTTGAAATAGGCTTATTCTACAATTGTAGGTATAAGCTTATCTTTATTTAGTTTAATAAAATATTATTAGGAGAAGCTTTTTCTAAAATTGAGAATATAAGCTTATTAAATAATTATTTCAGTACTATTATCACGAGGGTTCCTTTTTGATTATTCTACAATAATTTAAAAGAGTTTTTCAATAGTTTCTCAAGTCTTTTTAAAGCTTAAGGCTTATGCTCGCAAGCTTTATTATAATATTTTTCTAAAGGGTTTTGGTCTATTGGGTAGCTATTTGTAAACATACGGCATTTTTAAATTGCGAAGATCTAAAATTGAAATGAAATCATCTTATAGCGTAGACAGACGACACAGTTAATTTGCATTAGCAGTCTTAATTCAAATTAACTCATGAATTATCCCCATCATAATGAGCATTAAGTTAGACGTAAAGGCACAAAATCAGAGTGAATTTATTTATACTGAATTTAGCTATTTCAATATGGCAACATCGTCGACAATCAATGATATGTTATCAAATTGTTTACTATTCTAAAAGAAGAAGAAGACAATTGTAAAATTAAAATAATAAAAATAGATTTCCACAATTGTCTTTCTGTTATTTCAGAGTATCCCACTGCGGTCTCCACATGTAGCAACACGTTTAGGTTGATGGTTGCTAGTGCATGAACAATTTTTTCATTATGGAGCAGTTTCAGCAAAAGTAATTTCAGCTTTTTTTTCAAATAAATACTGATTTTTCACCAAATGCCAAACAAATTCGTTCATAATTACACAGTTGTTTACAAACAAACAGCTGTTTAAATGCTGTTTTAAATGCAGAAACTGTCGTCTGCCACGGTCAAATCTTAATTCACATTAGTGAGATTTTAATGCACATTAACTCTGTCGTCTGTCTACGGTATTATTCCTCTACTTTAACTATCGTTTAACTATCCAATATTGTTTGATTGGCCAAAGCTGTTGACAATTAGGTATTGAACTGGGTGATATCTAATAAGCCAATCTTTTATACGGTGACAAAAGCGGCGCCCTTTAGACCACAACTGTAAATTGCATGTCAAACCAAAAAAATGTATCCGTTTTTGTACACTTTACACTTTAGCTTTAAGGCTTTTATATTACTTTAAAATAAATAAATAAATAATGTGAATTAAGCTTTTACCGTGACAGACGGCAGTTTTTTAGTAAACAGCTGTTTGTTTGTAAACAATTGTTTAATTGTGAAAAAATTTTAGTGAAAGGTCAGTATTTATTTGAAAAAAAGCTGAAATTACTTTTGCTGAAACTGTTTCATAATGCAAAACTTGTTCATGCACTAGCAACCATCAACCTGAACGTGGTGCTACATGTGGGGACCGCAGTGGGACACTCTGAAATAAGAGAAAGGCAATTGTGGAAATCTATTTTTATTATTTTAATTTTACAATTGTCTTCTTCTTATTTTAGAATAGTAAACAATTTGATAGCATATTATTGATTTTCGACGATGTTGCCATATTGAAATAGCTAAATGCAGTATAAATTCAGTTTGATTTTGTGTATTTACGTCTAACTTAATGCGCATTAAAAATTGATAATTCACAAGTTAATTTGAATTAAGACTGTTAATGCAAATTAACTGTGTCGTCTGTCTACGCTATAAGCGTTAGATAAGCTCACAAAAATTAAAAATTGTAACAATGAATTAAATTTCGACCGAAAATCTAACGGAAATATTAAAAATTCACTATGAAAATTCTGTAAATGCTACATTTTATAAAAATCGTGAAGCCCATTGCAACAAGCTAAATTGCTATGTTTGGGATTCTGGATATCCAAGAACATGATACTGTGAGTTGTGCCATATGGTCTGGAGACAAAATCGGCTTGAAATGCGATTACGGCGAATGTATTGCGCTATCGAGAGATGTTATCGATTAAAGAATCGACATCTAAACGAGATACGTACGAAGGTACCAAATGCAGTTGTTTCATGTACATGTACATTAGGGTGGCCCCGTTTGTATGGAGAAAAAATAAGGTATGGATGTTCCCGATAGAGATGTCAAACGAGAATTCCCGAAACCCGGGACTTTTTAATTTTAAATCCCGGGGATTTTCGGGATTTGATAATCCCGTTTTCTTTTAATTTATTTTCTCAATACTAATATTGTTTTTGTACATTCTGTAAAAAATTAAACATTTTTGGTACAGCTTGTTAAGAACATGTTAAAAAGCAACTTTATTACACTGTTGTCTATAAATGCAAATTTAAAACTTAACAAAAAGAGAAAATAAAATTTAATTTATAAAAATAACAAGGAATATAAATTTTGTGGAACATAAAAGCAAAAATGGTGACAAGGGTTCGGTTTGGCATCACTTTTTGATTGACTGTAATGGCTCTCCGAATGCCAAGTGCAAATTATGCCACAAAATCTTAAAAACCAGTGGCGGATCAACAAAAGGTCTTTTAAAACACATAACCTGTGTAAGAATATTGCAAACAAATCATTGGAATAAAAATAATAATAATATACATATATATATTTTTAGGTTCATTTAATTAAACTTCAAAAAACAGTTTGTGATGAACCACAGCGAAAGATTAAAAAAATTACAGATTTTGGTTTTTTACAGCATGAGGACACTTTTCCTGCGGTTATAAGTGGGTTGGTCGCACTTGATGGTCTAACGTTTTTCTTATTTATAACATCTAAAGAGCTGCGTAAATCACTATAAGCTCATGGGTTTGATGTCCCAAAATCTATAGAAACCATCAAAAGCAAATTCATGGAATTCTATTCCAAGTGCAAGGAAAATATGAAAGAAGAAATTTGTAAAATAAAAACTGAAGGTAATAAGTTTGGTATTACTTTTGATGAGTGGACGTCCATTTCAAATGAACGGTACATTAATATCATTGCTCACACAAATGGACAACTTCTTAATCTGGGTTTAGTTAGATTAAAGAACTCCGGTACAGCTGTTAATTACATAAATTGTATAATTGATAAACTTAATGAATTTGAAATTTCCCTGTCATCCGACGTGGTCGCTTTTACCACTGATGGTGCATCTACCATGCAGAAAATTGGGAAGCTTATAGCTCCAAAACAACAACTTTGTTTTGCCCACGGTTTACATTTGGCGTTAATAGATGTTATTTATAAAAAAAACTGCAATTATATTTCCAGAAGAGGAAGTCTCATCTGATGATGATGAGGATGTTGTTGAATTGGAAGTTGTTAATCCGGAAGATATTTTTAAAGTATGTTCATATGAAGAAGAAAATAACATTACTGACAATTTTCGCGTTAAGCCATTAATTGAAAAAATAAGAAAAACAGTAAAAATGTTTAGAAAATCGCCTACAAAAAATGATATTCTACAAAAATATGTGAAAGACGACAAGGGAAAGGAACTAAAATTATTAATTGATTGCAGAACAAGATGGAATACTTTATTCGAAATGTGCCAGCGATTTTCAGAATTAGAAATTCCTTTAAAAAAACCTTTATAGATTTAAAGTGTGAACAATTTACTGACGACGAATTTCGTTCAATTGAAAAAATTGTTAATGTTTTAAACCCAATAAAAATCACTCTAGAGGCATTATGTCGCAGTCACATGACGCTGTGCAAAGCTGACGCTGCATTGACATTTATGTTGAATGAAATATCAGCAATGAAGTGTGATATGGGCGATGATTTATGTATATCCCTTCGAAAAAGAATCGACGAAAGACGTTCTGTATATTCCACAATGCTAAACTTCCTATAAAACCCAAACATGAAGTCCATCTTTGACAAAAATGTGGATATCACCAAAATAAAATATGAGATAAACAAATTAAACTTACGTTTAAATCAAAGTTCTAATGATTCGACTGCAGGGAATGAAATAAATATTGCATCGGACGAAGAATTAGAAGATGATAATGTGTCGATAGCGCAAAAATTGCAAAATGCTATTGATTAATGCAGAAGCCCCATAAGACAAATTAGGAAGTCTGATGAGGATGAGTTCAATTCAAAGCTAAATAACGAAATCGAAATGTTCGTATCTGAAGGTATAAGGGGACAAATTTTAGATACCACATACAAATACTTGCAGACTATTTTACCAACTAGCGTAGAGTGCGAAAGGTGCTTTTCTACAGCGGCCTACGTAGAAAACAAAATACGTTCCAGATTGTCTGACGAAACGCTAAACTCGTTGATTTTTTTAAGAAATTATTTAAAAAAATAATATGTACTTTATTTTTTCTTTAATTTATACTTAATATTTATGTACATATGTAGATCTCCAATGTGATTTATGAAATTTTAATTTTTATTTAAAATAATTATTTTTTATTAATACTTTTTTAATTTTCACTAACAAGTATTAAAATATTTGCTTTATTTTTTACATTATTTTGATGTCTGATCTCCAAATGTGATTTATGATTTTTTAATTTTAATTGAAAAATAATTTATGTTAATACTAATGTAATATTACATTATTTGTCGTTTTTTACATAATATTTATGTAGTTCTCCAAACATAAGATGAAATTTTACTTAAAAATAATAAATTTTTGTTAATAAAAGTGAAATATGTTATTTGTTTTAAGTATTTTTCACTTAAGAAAACTTTTAAATAAACATTATATAAGAAAAAATTCTGTTTTTGTGTTAAAAGTGAGAAATTTCCGGAATTTTTTAAAACCATTCCCGATTGGCATTTTTGAGACTACGTTTCTCAATTTTTTTGTCCTGGGGTCAATATTTGGTGAGCTGGATCAAAGGATAAAAATGTCCTTTTTAGAGATTTTTTTCACATTTCTTCCAAAGGAACTATATGTAAATTTAGTATCATATGAAAGGTCTTTAAGAGGCGCATATAATGGTTTATCAAAAATTAAAAAACAATTTTTTAAATTCAAAAATTTTGGAAATTTCAGACAAAATTTTAGTGTTTTTTTATTTTTTCATAGAATTTACTTAAATCAATAGTTGAAATTATAAACATCACGCAATTTAACCCAAATGGTTTAAATTTTAATATCTTATTTTTACTCCGGTATTTCAGTATTTTATATTAAAAGATAAATTTAGACACGTGTATCAGAGAACAGAAAGAGACCATTCACATTTGTTAACCATTCGAAAATTCATTGCTTTCGCATTGCTTTTACTCGACAATAAAAAAAATGTGCATTGCTGTTTGTTTACTCATTCCTTACTACTGTTTGCTATTTTACATTCCCTTTTTGTTATGCGGTTATACATCAAGCAACGAAATAATTCAATGCCACATGAAAAAACTAAAAACATTCACACCATTCGTCCAGTATTCGTTGCTTTCAGTGAATGAAAACATAAAGAAAGAGCACAAAAACAATACAAAACCTAATGTGAAAATAAATATTTTTTTGTTGTTGCTTTATGTGCGATTTGTTGACAGTAAACTAGTAAAGTTTGATATTTTTGTTAGTACATATGTACAACTTATACAATCAGCATTGAAACCATTCATACCAATCGTTAAACATTCGTACCAATCGTTAAGTATTCGTTTCTTTTGGGAGTATAGGTTTACATTTGTACAAGACATGCAATGCAAGCATAATTTTTCGTTACACTCCGTTTTGTGAATAATGACATGTATTGCTTTACGGAATTGATTTATGTTGTCAACTAGAGGTTCGTTTTTTGTGATTGTATTCAAAATCTAAAATTAAACAACAATCCGTTCTCTGATGTGTATAATATTTTATTTAATTTTCCCATATTTCCAAGAAGAGATAGCTGAACCAATTTGAGTGTTGCAAAGATGTAGTAGTGGGATATGTGCAAACCTCTTTATTTTGTGGTTGGATTTAATAATTTTTTTTATTTAGATCAACTTTTGTAATAATATTTGCTGTAAAGAATTTCGTGTTTAATAGCATTTTCTTCGGCAATAAATACATACATAGTAAACAAATATTATTACTCAGATAATGAATAAAAATACAATTTAAATATTATATTGATAACGAACCATAGTTTCATTTTCCAGCCCTTATAGTACATTCAATTTGTTCTTTTTTTTTTTTGCTTCAAAAGAAGTTTGTTTTTCTTTAGAAACCGATAAGGAATTTTAATTAAACACCAGTAAATGTGAATCATTAATTATAATCGTATAGATATGTACGAGTATGCATGTTTTTTTCTGTCTAACTAAATACAGAAACAGCATATTTACATTAAATTTAATTGAATTTATATTTAAAACCTGCCCACTCTATAAACAAACAAACAAACAAACAAATAAATATGTCTGTCTATCTGTATGTCTGTAATTCTGTTATCTTTATTAGCCCTTTGGTAGCATTCTTTAGGAGTATTTGTATTTTTTTTTAAAGATATCTTCATCATTGAATTTATGTATATGTGATTGTACCGTACTGTTTGAATATAAGTTGGGTGGATAGATAGATATGTAGCTGAAATTATTTGTTAACATGACGACGTGGTTGAGTTAGAACGTGTGTATAAGTGTGTATATTGTTGTTCACATACAATTTTATAGGATTTATAATGTTGGCATGGTAATAATATAGCATTTACCTCGCTTAAGTAGTTCTTCGCGCGTTATTTGGCTTGTTAAGGTGGCGCCGGCAGGTGTTGGAGGTAGGGCTAAATGAGCAGTAGTCGTGTTACCTGGATACCACGCCCAACCACCAGATTGTCCATTGAACATTCGTAGCTTTTCATAAACCGATTCACTTTGCTGTTGAGCTTGCTGTTCTTTTTGCGATGCCAAATTTCTTAAAACGCGGTTGATAGATGACACCTGCAATAAAGTAAATAACACACAGAACAGATTAATAAATACATACATATCTAGTAAATATTCATATTTCAGTAATTTGCTAGATATACATACATATGTATGTGTAGGTAAAGATGTTAATAAATTGTTGATAAGCCATAATATACATACATACATATTAGGATTTAAATAACATAAAGCATTACATATTCTCTACCAAAGCATTTTTAAAATCTGGTGGAAAAACTTTCGCTTTTACACTATTTATGTAAAACAAATTGTAATCGATTGTAATATTTTTATACGAGTGCTGAGCAATAGAAAACAAAAAAGAAATTCGTGCAAAAATTCCTCGAAAATTAGACTAAAAGTACCCCGCTATCCTCACACAAAAATTCAGGGATAGTCCGGCACCTCGTTTTCGACTCTGGTGGGATTTATCAGGGCTACAGAGTAATCAAATGCTTGGACGCCTTCTCTAAGACGTTTCTTGGCAAATTCATCGCTAAGAACAGTGGTGCATGGGACGGTTTAAATCTAAAACTCATCCCGGCTGGGAAAATCCCTAATGAGACCCCGTGCAAAGGTTTGGTTACCTAAAATGGGTAGCAAAGACAACAAGATGCTGGAATGGCTGTAGCTCCAGAATTCTAGTATTGCTATGGACGACAACCTGTCATCCACACTGAGGAACACAATGACAGCAGCTCATGCCTGATTCTCGTTATCTCAGAGTCGTTTTTCGTAATCCGAGACATTTCCGAGGTGGTTTGGTATGTGTTTCCGAGCCCCCCACAAAACCTCCCAATTATTACAAAAAATCGTCCAAATTAATCTGCAGCAATCAAAATGTGCTAGGAATTATACTTGACTCAAAACAACGGTTGCTTACTACAGCTGTCGCAAAATGTTCAGCGCAAAATGGGGCTTGAGCCCCATACAGCCATAATACAAGTTGGCGCAAAAGTAATCTTCCTATCAGAAAATGCTATAAATTTTGCGATTGGCCCCTAATGTCAGTTCTGTTTTGACATTTGTGTAGTAAACACATGCGAAATAAACGTTAATAAACAATGTTACGGTTTTTTCATCAAAAATAATCATGAGTGATGAGGCCCATTTCCATCATAGCGGGTACGTAAATAAGCAAAATTTACGCTTCTGGGGCACTGAAAATCCGCGTGTAACCCACGAAGAGCCATTACACCCGCTCAAAGTCACTGTATGGTGTGCTGTTTTCGCTGGAGCAGTCAACGGACCTTTTTTTTCTCCGAAGACGTCGCGGGCCAAACGGTTACTGTGAATGGTGAGCGCTACAGAGCAATGATCAACGAGTTCTTTTTGCTGCAACAATTCAGTCTCGTCTCATCGAACTGTTCGGACGTGTTTTTTTAGTGCGGCTGAATTTTCGGTGAAAAAATCGTAATAGGTGAAAAAGTGTAAAAAGTTGAAATTAAACAAAAAAGTAAAAAATCGTAATAGGTAAAAATTTAAAAAAAAAACATTAAACATCTCATAAAAACTGTATGAGTGTTCCTCTCAGATGTAATTCTGAGAAAGAGCTTAGCTCGACTAGAAAAACTATATGGGTCTCTGAGGAAGATTCCTTAAAAAAAATCTGTGGATAATTTTCTCACTACAAGAGCCGTAGAACGGCGTCGTTCCTGTTCGCCCAATATAGTGACTTCAACAGATGAAAAAACATCAACATCTTCTACATCAAATAGTGCAGTCAGACCTAGAAAACATGTAGGTATGGATAAATACGTCACAGTTCTTAAGCGACAGAGGAGCCCGACATCTGCTCAAGTGTCATCAAATTCAAAAGCTCCTGAGACCGTGAGTATTAATAATCCAAATGATCAAAATAGGTTTGCTCTCCTCCAGACGGATGAGCCAGAACTTCCTAAGAAGACGTTTCAGCCCGCACCAATTTATCTGAGAGACCCCACTTCCAGTAAATTGGTACATGGAATTGTTTCGGTAATAGGTGAAAATATGTTTAGCGTAACATCAATTAAACATGGAAATATCAGCGAAACCAAAATTCAAGTGAAAAAGGAAGATGATTTTCGAAAATTGTCCAACCAGTTGGAGAGGGAGGCTAGGGATTTCTATACCTATCAGCTCAAAAGGACTCCAAGTCGTTCTAAAGGGTATAGACCCATGTGTTGATCCTGCGGAGATAAAGACCGGCTTAATGGACAAAGGGTTCAAAATTAACAGTGTTGTGAATATTAGAAACCGTGAAATGATTCCACAGCCTGTGTTTAGGGTAGAATTGGAACCTGGAGATGTCGTATTAAAGAAAAACGAGTCCCATCCCATCTACAATCTGATTTACCTTCTGCATCGTAGAATCACCGTGGAAGAACCGCTTAAGCGTCAGGGACCCGTCCAGTGTCTTAACTGTCAAGAATTTGGTCACACCAAGGCGTATTGTAAATTGCCGTCAGTTTGTGTTGCGTGTGGGGAGCTACGGCCTCCGCCAACATAAAAACGAACTGGAACACTTCCTGATGGATAAGCAGATTGATGTCATGATGATTGCTGAAACTCACTTGACGGCGACAGGGTACTTCCAAATTAATGGCTACGTGTTGCATGATACTAAAGATCACCGCGGAAGAGCATGTGGAGGTTCGGCAATTCTTATAAAGAACAGAATAAAACATTATCTAATGAACAACATATGTGAGGATTACCTACAAGCAACAAACATTTGTATAGAATTCTGTCAGTACAATTTTGTTTTATCATCAATTCTACAGCTTCTTCAATTCCCTTGGAGCTAGATTTTTAGTTGCTGGTGACTTTAACGCCAAACACACTTTTTGGGGTTCACGTCTGGTGACCCCGAAGGGTCGTGAACTCTTCAACACCATTGCCAAAATGGGATTAGATGTACTCTCAAGCGGGCATTCCACCTACTGGCCGACGGACCGACGATATTGACTTCGGAGTAGTGAAAAATATCCCTGTAGAATCGATACAAGTGGAGCCTTCATTAGACTTGTCTTCAGATCACTCTCCTGCTATTATTTCAATGCGTTTCCTTCAAGGGAATGGCTCTCCATTTCGGGACATATCTAAAACCAGAGTAAGTTGGATAAAGTATAAAAAGTATTTAAGTTCCCACTGCACGGAAAATGTAGTGTTGAGAACTACCGAGGATATTGATGGGTCGATTGGCAAGTTTACTGAGGACATACGAAGAGCTGTACATCACGCCTCCACATACGACGTTGAGTGCAGAAGTGGGACAAATAGAACTTATTTCGCTCATCTCCTGACAGAAAAAGGAAGAGTTAAAAGAGAGTGGCAAATTCACAGGTCTCCTGAACTGAAAGCTAGGCTACGGGTATGCAGAGATATACTAAGAAATTTCTTAGAAACCCAATAAATGGCTTCACTTAAATCTTACTTGGAGGGTCTTGATAGTACCCCACAATCTGACTATTCGTTATGGAAGGCGGCACGAGGTTTAAAAAGACCAGTTAGAGGAAAGTCTCCTCTGCGAAATCCGACTGGTGACTGGGCTAGAAATGATTCCGAGAAGGGGACTTTATTTGTTAACCATTTGAGAAATGTGTTTACTATAAACAAGTCAAATAATGCATCTGATTTGCCTCCACTCGTTATTAGACCTCCTGTACCTCTAAGACTTAGCTTTAATGATTTTCAAAGCGCTATTGGTACTCTGAATCTTAAAAAAGCTCCAGCTATGGATAAAATCAGCAACAAAATGCTTGTGGAGTTACCTCGTGTAGCTAGAAGAATTATCCTATTTATTTTCAATGCTATTTTACGCCTAGAATACTATCCTGCAGATTAGAAGGTATCTATGATTACCATGATTCCTAAGCAAGGGAAGGACCCCACTAAAGTAGAGTCATATAGGCCAATTAGTCTACTGCCGACAATTTCAAAACTGTTTGAAAAATTGTTAATGGCTAAGTTGATTCCAATTCTGAACGACACTCAATGTATCCCAAATCACCAATTCGGGTTCACAGCTAAACACAGTACCATCGAACAAACACACAGATTGGTAAATGTGATAAGAAGGTCGTTTGAAGAGAAAAAATACTGTTCCGCGCTTTTCATTGATGTTTCCCAAGCGTTCGACAAAGTCTGGCATGAAGGTTTAATGCATAAAATTAAATTAACTCTGCCTGCTAACACCCACAAACTTATGAAAAGTTATTTATATGGTCGCAAATTTACAATCAAAGAAGGCGATTTTTTAAGCCCCGCTCAGCCAATTGAAGCAGGAGTACCCCAGGGTAGCATACTGGGTCCAACTTTATATTTGATTTATGCATCCGATATGCCGTCAGACCCCATTATACATACTTCAACTTTTGCAGACGATACAGCCTTTATTAGCGTTCATAAGGACCATCAAATAGCATCACAGAACTTGCAGAAATATGTTTATAAACTAGAGAATTGGCTCGAGCTTTGGAAAATCAGGGTTAACGAACAAAATGTATTCATATAACTTTCACATTGCGAAAAGATACCTGCTCGTTCATCAGAATAAGTAATCAAATTATTCCGCAACACAATGAAGTCAAATACCTCGGAATCCACCTCGATCGTCGTTTAACTTGGAAGTCTCATATCGACGCAAAACTTACTCAGATGAGATTAAAAGCAGTGCAAATTAATTGGCTAATCGGCAGAAATTCTACATTAAAGTTGGATTGCAAACTTTTGTTGTACAATGCAATTCTAAAGCCAATCTGGTGTTATGGAATTCAATTATGGGGTACTGCCTTAGCATTCAACATTGAAAAAATTCAAAGGGGTCAAAATAAGATTCTACGTACAATTACTGCAGCTCCATGGTACGTTAAAAATTCTAGAATTGACAAAGATCTAGGCATTCCTTTGGTGAAAGTCGAACTTACAAAATACGCCTCAAAATATGTCAGCAAACTTGAACACCATCCAAACCCACTTGCACGAGACATCCTTAAATTTAATGGCCACAGTCGGTTGAGAAGGAGGGATACCCTTGCTTTAAGTCAAGCGCAAAACAGATGACTGTATCAGTGGATGTAAATTTGTTGTAGTATCATAATATTTTGTCTATCACTGGCTGGACTTATTATTTTCTTTTAGTATTAAGATTCGAAAACTTATTGTCATTTCATTTCTGAAGATTCAATAAATAAATTAAATGTATTAAAAAAAAAAAAAAACTTGAAGGATGCATTTCCCGGGCGCCTAATCTCCCGTTTTGGCGATTTGCACTGGTCAGCAATATCGCCTGATTTTACCGCTCCAGACTTATTTTTGTGGGGCTTTTTGAAGTCGCGGGTTTATGTCAACAAGCCTCAGACTCTTGCAGCTCTTAAAGACAATATCCGTCAAGAATGTGAGGACCTATCGCCGGAAGTTTTGGCCAAAGTGATGGCAAATGCCATAAAAATGGCTCAAATGACAATCAACTATGGCGGCGGCCATTTACATGACATCATATTCTCGACTTGATGTAAAAAAAAATTAAAATACTAAATAAAAATAATCCACAAGAAGAATCAAAGTTTTTCATTTTTTTTTTAATCACAGCCAGAAAACATCGGAAGTTTACTTTTGCGCCACCTTGTAAATCCAACACTAACCCTGCAAATAATATTGGACTACGCGATCCATTTTAGATGAAATGGACTACAACATGGTCCAATGTAATGCAGTCATGGACCATGTCATAGTTAAACAAGAGTTTGTAGTTAAACGACATGGTTTCGTGTTAACACGATTGCATATTGAGTTGTTGTTGTTTAAAACTAACCCTCTTGAGTACTCCATGGAGTAGTTTTGGGACTATTCCGATGGGTTATATGATCCAATCCTAGGACATCGCAATGTTAAATGGACCATCTTTTTTTTATATATTTGGAGTAGTTTTGGAGTACTCCTACTCCTCTTTGGACTAGTCGCGTTATTTGCAGGATAACTTATGGATCGCTAGTGTAGTGGATAGCAACAAAAAGGAAATATATAGGCGATGCGCCTATATTGGTATTACAGGCGCATTACACACTAGTCCTTCAGAACCTCTGAATACTATTCTGCACCTAACACTTAATGACCATTTCCACAAGTAGTGCGGTGAGACTATCTGCTTCTGATTGCTGGAGATCAAGAACGTATGGACATGCTAAGTTTCTAAATTTGCTTTCCCATTTATTACACCAAAAATCAAAACACCCCTCATAGTCTTTGATAAGAGGTTCAAAAGCACTACTACATCCAGACGTGTATGGAAAGGGGATCACAGGATTGATGGATACGACATAAGAGTATACACTGATGGTTCAAAGATGGAGTGTGCCGTTGGTTCCGGCGTCTTCTGCGATGAACTCAGTATAACACTCCCAGACAAATCTAGTGTATTTCAGGCTGAGATACAAGCGATTAGGGAAGCATGTAGAATTTATGTGAAAACAAGTTAGAGTGCTATATTCGGCTCTGCCGCATCATAAATATAATGAGAATTACAAAAATTACGCTGTTTAGGACCAGACTATCATTATTCAGCATTTCTTATTCAGTTTTAACGTAAATTTCATTAAAATGTATATAATTGATGGAATTACCAATTTTTACCATTCCTTACAGAGTTTGTGTAAATATCATAACAATCTAATATATGTATAATGTAACCATTTATAAAACTAAAATAGGTTAAACATGTTTCCATATTCACCAGGTTAAGGAAAAGAGTACAAAAAAGTGTAAATTTATAAGGCGATGCTTGCATCATTTTAATAACACTATTTACAAAAGTGTATAGGTGTTATAGTGGAAATGGACCAATTATGGACTGATATCTTCAAAATACAGTATACAGTAACGTGATTTCTTTGTATTTGAGGCTTATTAAGGCAGAATTTCATCTCAAAAACGTAATTTACAAGAGTTTAATGGTTGTTATAATAATACTCTGAATTTTACTTTATTTGGGGACTGACAACTATAAAATTCATGGATAATTGCCATATTACCGATATTAGTATGTTTTCTGCTAGGTCGTCTAACTGACATTACTTTAGTTTACTGCTACAGCAATGAGAGGGCGGACGAACTGGCTACAGAAGGATTCACTTTGAATGTCTCAACTGGCGTTTCAGTCGCAATACCATTTGGGACTATTAAAAGTGAAATCTTCAGCCACTACTTGCAAAAGGCTGGAATTAGGTGGACACCTGCAGGACCACTAGAAATATGTGGCCAGTATATAATTAGAAGCGCAGTTTGCAGCTCCTGAATATGAAACGAAATCACATCTTTTCTGCGAATGTCCGGCTCTTCAAAACTCTAGACTTAAATTTTTCAATAATCATATACTAGACATCAAGTTTCAGATGGTGCGATTTTATCGGATACCTGAACGCAACAGACTGGATATAGTAGGGGAGAGGGGGCATCTTAGAATACTTTTTGCTTTCAAGCCACATACAAATTTATTATTTTTGAATTATTGACTTTTTACATAATTTAACTAATATATATGGAAATAAACTTTAGCTTAAGTCTACAAGTAACTTCTTTTCAGTTTGATTTATATTTTTTTTTATTTTTTTTATTGGATGAAGTCATTGTGTTGAAATGTGCCCCCCATACGGGGCAGTTTTGAACTAGGCTGGGGCTGTTTTGAACGGCAATTTTTTCTTGTAGCGCTTATGTCCAAAAATAACATAAACAGTTTTATTTTTTATATATATAATAAATTCGATTTATTTACTAAGAAAAACATAAACATTAACAATTAAAAAATAAAAACAATTCAGATCAAAAATAAGTTTTATATTATTAAGACGGAAAAGGCCTTGCGATTTTAGGTGACATTACATTTTCCTTTAAAGCCTCATGATCAGCATTGGATTCGTCAATTTCAGAAAATAAGAGAGAATCAACAATGTTCGGTTGATAAATTAACATGTTCAAAGGTGCCCCCTTTTTCTTTGTTCAAACCTGAACTGGCTTGCCATTTCACGGAAATTTATAATAAATATTTTTGTTTGTACATAAATATCAAATAACTTAACTTAATTTTGTTTGAAATTTATTTTGGACTGCAATAAATTTCTTTCACGAAAGAAAACGATCACTGAATACTTCTTTTTTTTTTTTAAAGAGAAGTAACACTCAGGCAATTAATATGCCTATATATAATTGCGTTACTTTCTTTGGACAGGGGATAGTTGAAGAAGTAAAGGTGGTGAAAGAAGAAAGCTTTTTTATATCACAACTCTGCAATTGCGCATTATGTTTGTTTTTAGTGCAGAATTGCAGCGCCTCTGGCGGTGAGTAAGCGCATTAATGTTAAAGCTTGATTTTAAAGCCTTTATTTAATTATTATACTTCGGTGGCGTTTGAATGCCATACCACCGAAGGAGGGCGCTGTGATAAATATTAGTTATGATGGATAGAAAAGAAAACTGATAATTAGCAGAAACTGATGTTGTTTGAGCGGCAGCGGCTGGAAATCGAACCTGGGCTACAAAAAAAAAAAAATAAAAAATTTACAATGGCACTGCGAAAACTTGTTCACTCAACAACATTCGGTCGACGACTGAAAAAACTAGCAAAATTTGTTAACGTTGCTAGAAAACAAGGTTGCCATGTGAAAAACTCGGTTAAGGGTTGGAAAAAATGTTAAACTGAGATTTTATCAACATAGTTCAAAGGTGCCCCGGGTATAAACGTGCCCCCTCTCCCCTACCCATTATATACTAGCATCTGGAAAAGATCTAGTCCTATCATCTGTTCAACGAGTGGTGTGGTCATTTTCAAAACGGAATCAAAAGATTCCATTTAAATAGAGAATCAACCTGTTTTTTTTAGTAAAATCAGACGAAATTTTGTTCCATTTATTATGTATTGTAAGAAATATTCCTTTGCCTAATTTTTTTGGCCAGATATTCCCACAGGTACTCAATTGGATTGAGGTCTGGGACCTGCGGAGGATGATCCGCAGAATTAACCGAACGTTCACGTCCTGTTCTGTAACGAAACAGCTGATTCCGTTTTGTTATTTGAAATCAATGCAAATTCCGGGTATTCCCTGCACCTACACAAAAACCTAAGCCAGAATAATTGTTGGTTTAATATTCTAGATTCGTTTGAACTTCGGCTGGCACTACAACAGTACTTGTCAAAGATTGTTTTGTAATAACTGGACCAGACACTAGGGAAAATCACGCGGCTAAGAAGTGGGTGAACTTTATAAATTGCACGTTCTTAACTGTAGTTATGTATAATAAATCTCTGCTGATTTAAATAAATAAACAGAGGTTCGAGCGAGTCTGTCTACTTTACAAAATTATCATGGAAAAAACGTTCTTGCTGTAAACAAAAACACAAAAGCAAAAACTTGTAAAAGTCATTGTAATAACTGAAAATGATACACGACCATGACACATGACATGACATATGTACAATTTGTAAATGATTAACATTATTATGTTGGTTTAATATTTTAATTAGTATAACATAATTATACATAAGAATTTGCAACTATTGTTCACAAAACATACTAAATTTGTTAAAACCATTATTCAGTTTAATACAAACAAATTCAATATGTATGTATGTATGTATGTATGTATGTAAGTACACACAAACATAAGTTAAGAAGTTATCCTTACTTCCTCAGCGTTTAATTGCAAATTTAATTGCAATCTTATCAAAATATTAAATACATTGTATGTTCTGAACATTGTTTGTGGCAGGGAGGGGGAAGATTGGAGTGACTGATTGATATACTCACAGATACCTAACACAAATACATACATATGTATCTACATACATACACACTCGTAAAGACTTGAATCGTTTGTGGATGCTGTAATTATATTTATGTAGGTACATACATACATACTCGTACATATGTTTCTATCGACCGAACAAACGACCATTCCGGCGTCCGTCCAACCAGTTACACACAACAAAATGATTTCTTTTGTTGCTTTGATGTTCTTTGAAGTAATTTATGTCTTAATGTTGTACTTTTTGTTTGTTTGTTGCTCTGCGTTGTTAGGTTAAGGGGTCTGCCTTAAACATATAACTTCTGTTAGTAGCAGCACGCTGTCGTGCTGGAGCATTTGACGATCAACTAGCAATTGTAAATTCCAATCGTTGAGTTCTTTCGGCTTGCTCAACACGCGGTGGCACGTGCCGACGAGTGTTGTGTTGTACATTGTGTTATTAATACATAAAAGTGACAATTTATATGTAAATGATTAATGACGACAAATCTCGTAGATACCACCCACCACCCGCATACACAAATACTCACACTCACCAATCACTTATGTGGCCAAATGAATTACAACTTGAGTTTCTCTTTTATTCGTTTCGTTTGATGAAAACACTTTAAAGTCAGTCCTCAGTGCTCGTTCTGATCTTTGTGATGAAAGAACGTGTGACTGTTGTTTGGATTATTATGCCAGTTAAGTATGTAAGAGTATGTATGTAAGAGTATGTATGTATGCATGTACACATGTACATATCTACATATGTACTGCAAGTGACATTTGAATTACTTAAATCCATATACATACATATGTACATATTTTTATTATTCTGGACGCATTCTACCACAAATCTTTGTGAACACATTTAGCTAGTTTTCTGGAAGAAACAATAGATTCAGGCAACGCCCATTTTCAGTTGTCTGGATACATCATTAAACAATATTGCCGCATTATCCTTCGAAATCGGTCGAGAGTCCTCAACAACTAAATTTTGGCCTATTATTTATAATATGGATCACTCAGCCACCGAAACACTACGAAAACTAATTGAAAAACAAATTCCCCGACTGTATAATTTCACAAAATTTGTTTTGTTAACCCATATCGGACTGCCCTAAGATTCCATCGAGTTACAATGAAGAGAGTTTTAGAAAATATTTATTTATGTCCTACTAAGAAAAAAAAATGTTGGTCCAAATTTAATCACTGGGCGTGGCGTGGCGTTGTGTTTTTTGGTTCCAAATCTTATATAAATGCATACATATATGTATAATCTTCATACTATCACAGCTGTCCGTCGATATATTAAATATTATTACTAATTTTATAACAATTCATAAAAAATCGAAAAAAGTTGGAAAAATCCTTTTTTTTGTGATCTGATTTCAATATGAAAAAATCATTTCTGAGGAAAATCTCAATTCATGTTGCTTAGATATTTAACCAAATTTATATATTGCATATCGGGTTTAAGAAAAAGATAGCCAAACTGAGAATCACACATCCCTAAAGTGAGTGTTGCGGTTTCGCAACCATAGTTCGATTTGGGTTAATTGGTCGCCTGATCATGTGTTTTAACACTACTGACATATTTTTTATGAGTCTATACAGCCTTAAAACTCAAAATCCGTGATACAATTAACGATATATGTCCGCCATTTTGCCAAAATGTAAAATGTGAAAATTTTGATTAGAGAATCTAATGTATTGGAAAAATGTCAAGCACACAAATGCAAACATTTCAATGATATTCATATACATAAATACTTTCTTTTAAGGAATTAAAATAAACTACATACTAACTAACTAATTTCATTTGTTTCATCTAATAAAGAATCACAAATGGGTGATTTACGTACCTAGAACTAAATCTGTTTACATATTTCATTTGGTATAAAGCGTAGTTGTAGGTCTCTATGAATTTGAATGTTTGTCAGAAACCATTTAGCGTCGAAAATATTCCTTAAAGTTTTGGACTAGTAATTTTTGGTGCTTTTTTAAATTTTTGGTTCGAAAAATTCTTTAGTTGGTGCGCGGTGCGCTTTTTTTAAAATTTTGGTGGCGCCAAAGCAAATTCAACACAACTTTTTGTTTCAGTGTGAGAAAAAATCTTTCTACAATAAAATACACCTGTTGAAGTGTTTTTTAATTTTTTCGAAAATGTGATGAAATCTTTATTTTTACTAATTTTTAATTGAAGTTTTTTTTAATAATTCATAACTCGTGGAATCTATACGATGAAAGAATGTATTTTAAATACGAATGTATGATAAATGAAATCAATTTCTTCAAAAATCTTTGTTTGAAAATCAGATTAACATTTCAAACATGTAAATAAATAGAGTATCAGTGGAATCCTAACAAATTTTATTGGAAAAAATCAAATAGAAGTACTTTAACTATAAAACAAAAATATATAAAAAAGTACCAAATATGTACTGAAATTAGCTTTTTACCAATTAGTACTTTAGTTCCGAATATCATATTGTGAGTTAAATTTTGAGTGGTTAAATGCTTATAATATCTTTATTAGCTCATTTATTAAAAAAAGGCTTTTACTATTATTACTTTTACTAATAATCGTTGATAAAAAGTTTTTTATAGAATTTATGATATTAAAAAATTTCAAATTAATTCAATAAATATTTGAAACAAAAACGAAATTCTTAACTTGGTGCGTTTTTTTCTCCATTTTGGTGCGTTTGGAAATTTCAAAGTTGACAACGCTGATGATTATGTGATGCTCCATTAGCATTCCATGTTGCAATTCGTAGATTTGCTTGCATAATTCTTGATAGACTAGACTAGATAGTGTGATTATCAGTCAGAGGGTTGCGGGTTCGATTCCCCCACCATTGACTCTGGGTGTTTTCAGCAGATAAGCCAAAAGCTTCGCAGGTTGTGTTTGTTAATTTGTTAAAAAAAATCATATCAAACATTTTGTCTATCATCCCTGCAGGAAATGTCAATAGTGAAAATGTACTGATTTACTATTGACACAGTCACCAGTACTAGTGACTTAGTATACCCCAGACAATGCTAATTACTATAGACATTTAAAAATCCACTACTGACATAGGTACTATTGACAAGGTAGTTCTTTTCGGACCTCACGTTGTCTACACTTTTGGTACTTCTCTGAAATAGAAAATAAAAATGCATTTTTTGCTAATTTTTGGAGTTTTATTAAAAAATAAAATACTAAAAAATAAATTAATTAAAAATAAATTCGAAAACAACCAGAGTCTTTGGCGGGAATCGAACCCGCAACCCTCTTAATTATAGCCCGGCACACTATCGCCTAGTCTATCGGGGCTCACAATTGAAAAAAAAATAATTGCATAATAATAAACATTGTGACAATGCTGTTGACAATGTCGCCAAACTGTTACCAAAATAGTAGACAAAAGTGGTGACTTGGAGACACTTGTCCCCAGGTTTCCTTCAGATATCCGTTCAAACCTTTCCAAAAACCTACTTTCCGGACTGGTTGTATTACCTCTAACTTCTTGAGAATATGTTATCCCTTTGGTAGTGCCGTTGACTTGATTTTGAAAACAGTTGACATTGAACCCGACAATGTGGAATTTTTATTTTGATTTGCCATTGCTCAGCACAAATATATATACATAATATGTATATGTCTAAAAACCAAATCCCTGGAAAATACGAAGGTTTTTCAAAAAGTTTCCGTAGTGTGGTTGGATTTTATGTGAACAATGCTTTAGCTATATTTTTTGTTAATATATTGTTAGTTGTAGCTGTAAGTTTTTAATCATGTTATTAAGTAAACATATAAGTTGCCCTACTAAACAATAGTCAAAAAAGAGAGTTGTAGAAAATTATAGCCAACTTTATATATGTACTCGTACATACTCGTACATATGTAAATGCAAAATAAATAATTCATTGTTTAAACTTGGGCTCCAAAAAGCATTCGTTCACATTGTGTTTGCTTTTAAAGGTTTAAGGAATTTAAGTAAGTTTTACTAATTTGGGGAGGGAAAGATTGGTAAACACATTTTGGTAAATTAGATAGAAAAAGCAAATACCGCCATTAATTTTAGGGTTATTTGACTCTTTCTTTTGTGGTTCTTGGTCACCAGAAGGCTGGAATTTTACATATGTACATACATGTGCATTAATGTATGTATGTGATTTTCTAGACCAGGGGCTTCCAAAAATTTTTTGCTTGTGTATTAGTGAGTACCAGAGAGTAATAAAATTGAGAGAATGCATTTATTTAAAGCCGCAGAAAAATGTTAGTAATATACATATTTTATAATGTGCTATGTATTTTACCAAAAGCAGTTTTGACCGCACAATATTTTTTTAGTGTCATCATCTGTTAACCTGAAAAAAATAACGTAGCATACGCTAGACATGTGCACTTGTCGAAGTCACATCGACGACTGAATTGAAGAGCATAAAAATATGTCTTGGTAGTGGTAGGCACAATTGTGCTATGAAATGGAAGCCCCTGTTCTAGACTCAAAAGATGTTTTAGGCTCACAAAGCAAGCATAGGTATAATTTATTTTTGATATTTTTGACCCAAAAGTAATAAAATTATTAATATGTATTATGATATTTTTTTAAATGAGTAAGTAACAATTTTTTACTACTATTTTCTTTTTTTCTTCTGTTTGCTAAAATCGAATGTTTCTTTGCTTACGAGTAAAAACTCGCAAGGTTGCGTTCGAATGATCATATCGCTATCGAATGAGGGAATCCCAAATGTTAAAAAATTCGAACGTTCGAATGAAAATTTATTCGCATACGAATGCGAGAATTAGCCCCCAGTACTAGCGACTTAGTATACATTTAACATGTGCGTGCCAATCCACTACTGACATAGGTACTATTGACAAGGTAGTTCCTTTGGGACCGCACATTGTCTACACTTTTGGTACCTTTCTGAAATAGAAAATGAAAATGCATTTTTTTTTGCTAACTTTTGGAGTTTTATAAAAAAAAAGAAATAAAATACTAAAAGGCTTTTCCTAATTAAAAAGAAATTCGAAAACACCCAGGAGTCTTTGGCGGAAATCGAACCCGCAACCCTCTGAATGATAGTCCGCCTAGTAGAGCTGCAAAACTATCGATAGTTGCCCCACTCGATAGTGGTCACATTCGATAGTTTCGATATTTTGTCATAAAACTATCGATACTATCGATAGTATCGAATTTTAAAAACTGTATGCAAAAACCTTCGTTCAAAATTAAAGAATATAAACTCACATGTAATCGAAAAATTTTCAATCTTCAATTAATACAAAAAATAGAATGGCTAATTTAATATGAAGGCCAATAAGTGAAAAAAGTTTTAAACTTTTTCTTAACAATTTACTTACAAAAAACAAAAGCGTCACCAGCAAATTGCAAAAATAAAGCAAAGTCGGTTGAATGACATTAGCGGTATTCACACCGAGCTTGTTAGTTTGTTAGTCGGTAGTTTGTTAATTTGTTAAAGTTACCAACTGTGAACGACCCCCTTTTTAAAACTTTGTTATACTGTGTTCAGATATGAAACTTAATTGAGTCAATATTCGGTTAATTGACAATATTATTTTAAGTGTTTAGGCATACGCAATTTTCAGCTTGCTCAATAATCATTTGAAAGTTGGAAAACAATGCAAAAAATACTCTATATGGTTGTTGTGTTTCTATGTAAACAAACTTAAATTCACCTTGATTTTTTAATGATTTCTTTTGTTTTCTTTTGTTGACGTTTATCATTTTATACAATTTTGTTCACTAAACACAGTTGTGAACAGTGTTGCATTCGAAATCTTACTCAATATTATAACAATTTCGTACTTGTTGCGCACTAATTAATTGAGATTTTATATGGAATATTGAGCTCAATAATGGCGTTAATTGCGATTATCGCAATTAAGGTTCATATCTGAACACGCTATTAGTCTGGTAACTTTCGTAGTAAAACAGCTGATTTATTGTTTTGACACAATTTAGTTGGTTTCTGAAAATACATATGTATATGTAAGTATGTCTGTCATTGTCATAATCTTATAAACATATACAAAATTGGGCTACATTACTTCAATGTCCACATTTTCCAACACAAAATCTAACAGCAATTTATGCTCCGCTTCACTCCACTTTTTTTGCATTTTTGTTCGAATGCGCTTTTTCTTTTGGTTATCCACTAAGAGAACAGTTTATGATTTATGAAAATAAAATAAAAAATCATTTATTTAACATACTTACTCTCAATGTACACAAATATTTTTTTTAGAAATGTATCACAAATAATTTTTTAAATATATTTATTTAGAAACTGCAACAGCTGATTGTGAGTTACCAACTAACAACTATTTTATCAGGGGTGCCGTGTTGTTAAATGTTTATCCGTTAGCGCGTTAAATATACAAAAACAAAATGCGTGTAAAAAAGTAACGATTAACGACTAACAAACTAACAAGCTCGGTGTGAATACCGCTATTGTGTTTTATCCGCTGTTAAAATATTTTTATCCGCTGATGCCTTGCGATATAAGTAGCTAGTTTTGACCATATTATTCTTGAATATATCACTTGTTGAACTAATTTATTTCATTAACGCTTTATTCTAATTTCTAATTTCATATTTAAGTTTTAAAAATATCCACCGGCGCCGAAATTGTTTGCCGAACAATTAATTTAAAATATACCGCCAACCAATTCTTGTCAGCTACGCTGTTATTTTAATAATGACCGTTTTTGTCGATAGTATCGCTATCGGAAAAAAAACAATCGATAGTATACCAAAAATTAAACTATCGATACTATCGATAGTTTTGCAGCTCTACCGCCTAGTCTATCGAGGGTCACATCTGAAAAAAAATAATTGTATAATAATAACCATTGTGACAATGCTGCTGACAATGTCGCCAAACCGTCTCCAAAATAATAGACAAAGGTGTTGACTTGAAGACACTTGTCGACAAGTTTCCTTCAGGAATGTTAATAAGTTGTAGTGAATTGTAATAATGTACGAGAACCTATAAAGTTAAGCCTAACCCTATGATTTCAGAGTTAAATAAAGTTTAAATATTTAAAATAACTAATAAAAATCCTCAAGTGTTTCATTACTAAAAATGATCCAGTTGTAAAGAATTTTAGAAATTTTTTTTTTTTTTTAAATAATAAAGTTTAAAACTTAATTTGTCCGTCTGTCTGGTGTGGTCATGTTATGTTAGGTATGGGTACGGTGACCATCCGTCCTGTATTTTACAGGACAGTCCTGTTTTTTAACATGCTGTCCCTTGAGATTTTTTTGTAAATACAGGACAGTACAATGTCCCTTATTTCCTAATTTGATATGCAAATGTCCTCTTTTTAGCATATACATTGCACGAACATTAATACAAAATTATCATAAAAATCCAACTGTATACTTTCCCTACATTTCCAAAAGTGAAAAATTTGTTTACTGGGATATGGGAAATTTCCTATAATCTGGCAGTTAGAATTGAAAATTTCAAAGAAATATGTGAAGATATTGAAATAGAATATAAAAAGTTACTAGGACATAGCAAAACTCGATGGTTAACTTTAATGCCTGCTTTGGAAAGAATCATAAAACTATTTGAAGCTTTAAAATTATATTTTATGTCTCAACCAAAATGTCCGACAATATTACGAAATTTTTTTATAAATCCTTGTGCTGAATTATGGTTATCTTTTGCATATAGCCAAGCTTCAACATTTCATAAAGCTATTCTTAAAGTAGAATCACAAAATATTTCAATGCCTTAGGCTTCAATTATTTTAAAAGATTTAAAATTTAAATTGGTCGAACGGAAAAAGGAACTGTTTTTACCCCTTACTGTCAAAAATATTATTCTCGAATTACAAAAAAGTAATGATTTTGATGAAACAATAACTAAAGAACATATAACAAATTTTTACCAAACATGCATTCATTACCTAAATCAGTGGGATAAAGCTTTTAGAGATGTAGAAATTTTATACTGGATATTGTTACGAAATATGTTATCTTGGGAGAAGATTGAAAAAACTTTATCCTACCTAAATGAATTTAGAAATGAATTCAAAATAAATAATGAAGATTTATTTTATGAAGTGAGCTGCGTGAAAAATTTTGCAAATAATGAAAAAATAAAAGAATGGAGGGTAAAAAATATATCAGTAGATGAAAGATGGATTGAAATTTTTAATCACTTTAAGACAAATGTGATTGCATATACAAATATATTGATACTTGTTGAATTTTGTCTATGTCTACCAGCTTCAAATGCTGCTACCGAGAGAGTGTTTTCAATAATGATTAATATTTGGACCACCGAAAAATCGCAATTAAAAGTAAATACTTTAAGATCATTATTAATTACAAAATGAAATTTTAAAATGAATTGCTCAGAATTTAAAGGATTTTTAATTGACAATCCAGATGTTTAAAAAAAAATCCATTCTGTGGAAAAATATCAAACATCATAACTAAATTTATCATTTATGTAGTTATTTAATTTTTTTTTTATTAGCCTTAGTCAAGGAGACTGTTTATAAAACCAAATTTATGTTTTTAAATTATAATATATAAAAACTTTTTATTCTAGTCAAGAAGACTTGTTTTTATTGTTACTTAATTTTATAATAATAATAATACATATATTATATGATTATTTTTTCTGTTTTTCTTTTCATTTTTAACATAATTTTGTATTTGTCCTGTTTTTTCCTTTCCCAAAAATGGTCACCGTAGGTATGGGGTATGTATGTCTCATAAACCAGGTTCATACGGATGGCTGGGATAATACAATTAATTTCATTGTACAGCACGATATTTACTTGATAAAACACAACTTACCTCTTAAATTTTGATATAATGAAAATGGGGCAAGAGGCAGGCGGCAGGCGGCGGCAATCACTCATAAATGATTTGTTGGTATATATGTATGTATATGATTTGTATTAACTAACGAATTGCAAACAAAATGAATTGGTTTGTTGTAAAAGGCGGTATGGTTGAAAATGTGTTATATAAAAGTGTGTCTTTCCCTCTGTCCATCCAACCGTCTGTCTGCCATCATTTACGTACAAATCAGCAAATGTGCTATGTAACGCTTATATCAGTTTTAAATTTCTTATTGATTTTTAGAATCATTCGTTTCTCTTAACAAACAAACAAATAAACAAACAACAAAAAAGGAAATAACCCTTATGAAAGTGAAAAAACCAAATACTGTTTTAGGTCCAAAACAACGTAAAAGCGAACGAACAAGTTTAATTAAGTCTGTCAAATAATAAAATTTCACAAATTAGTTGTTTAATTTTCATTAGGAATATCAAAATCTTTCAAAAACAAATTCATAGACCAGTGCGTTTGCAAAACAAAATCAACCCTAATTTGCTCTAGTGCACAAAGTTTGGTAACAAACAAAAAAGGCAAAAAAAAAATCATCGTTCCCATTCATTCTTATAGTTATTGCCATCCCATTACAGCACCAGAAAACAATAGAGAAAATTGCACAACATATGGCATTAAACCGTATTTAACTTTAATGCTCTTACAATACCCATTGTGCATGACTGAATGTATGTACATACATATATTTTTGTATCTGCAACTCAGTTTTAAATGAATGAATGAATGAATGTATGAAGTATACAAATACTCGTACAACAAACATACTTGAATGTATTATAAAAAAAACATTCATAATACGCGACTACAATAACAATAACAACAATAAATGAAAGGAATGAAATTAAAAGAAAAGAAAAAAGTAAGTGTTGCGTACACGATGCGTTGAGGTATTTCTCTTTTTTTTGTTCATTATTTGTTTAGTTTGTCATAAATACGGGCAGAAAATACCTTTTATCACGCCCTTGTTAACCCATCAACAATGAAACTCTACGCTATAGAAAATGTGATACAGATCGAACCGCAAAAGAAAATGTGAAAATAGCGTAACAGTATAAACAACAAAATATAAGTTTAAATACATACACAGGGCTCTTCTCTGATTCGGGGTTTGTTATTAAAAAAGCATTCTCATCATTATCATCAATAGGGCAAGCAAGCAAGAGTGGTGAGATCAGTTTTTTATTTGAATGTAAAATCGATCAACTTTCCTTTGTTAGATACAAATCGAAAGATAATAGTTTTCATTTGTCTCTTTATGACTCTTATACAAATACAATTAAGCAAAAAATACATATATTGTATAAGGTTTTGCACAGAAAACGTTAGAAGCGTGTTTTACATGACTACTTCGTCTGTAGTCATACCATGAACCTACCTAATACCGAAAGATTATTATTATTGTAGTAAATACTAAATACTTTGTACCTGTTAAGAGCCTGCTGGAGCCTGAACAATGATAATCTACTATACGCATTTACATACATAAATACATGTACATACATACATATATCAGTGATGGAAAATTCAATACTATTGTACTATTTTCAGTACTTGTTCACAACAAAAATACCACAGTACCCCCACATCATATTTAGTACTCTTTGTTTGTTTTGCTTTCTTCCCTGTTTAGAAATCCAGCGTTACTATTTTTATAATCATTGGCAACATTGGCTTCAAAACAAGAACATAAGGAATGCAAAAATTCGTTATTCATGTTATTTATTTGATCTGGGATAAGCTAATCTACGAAAGCAAACAGATGTATAAAGAATTAAAGTTGTTTGTGGTACTATTTTGATAAATTTTTTAAATTTCTTATGTTTCGTACATTTTTGTAATTCTCATTTCTTGTTTGAGGTTTTTTGTGTATCCTATGAGTTTGAAAACTTCAAACATATTGGTGAACGATCTATTAATGATATGGCATTAACACTAACAAAATGCAGGCATGCTCATACATATGTTTATTATCTTAACCCACAACAAATAAAAATTTTTTAAACATATATTTTTACATAAAAATGAATTCATTTTTATTTATTTATTTATTTATTTATTTAATGTGTTTATCCTGTACAACAAGATTAAATCTTATAATTAAAGTACAGGAATTTTAGATTTAAAGTTAAAGTTAAATTTAAAGTTAATTGAATTAAAGTTTAGAATACAAATAAAGAAGACAAAGTACGAAAATAAGTAAAAAATAATTGTACAATAAGTATAATTTACGATTGAAACAATTAGAACATAATAAAAATTGTGAAAGGTTAAAAAAATTAAGAAAGAAGAAAAAAAAAAATATCAATAAAAAGATGAAAACAGTAGTAAAATGGAAATAAAATTAAATTAAATTAAATAAAAATGTTATGAAGTTGTATGTACAAGTACCCATATAAAAATCAAAGTTAGGAAGTTTTTTAAACAAAATAATTTAAAAATCACATTACTAAGGAGCTGAATGTTATGAGGGAGCAAGTTCCAAAGACGAACAGCTTATATAAAGAATTGCCACTCGGAAACAAGACTGCAGCGCCTTAATGGTACAATTTTCCTTCCCCTGTTGCTTCTATTAAAGTAAATTTTCTGATAAAGATAGAAAGGCTTACCAGTATAAATAATTTTATGAAGGAGCACAAGTGTTCTGACATTTATAAGGTTTTCGAATGAAACGCCATAAAGTGACCGGGAAAAATTCGACACATGATCAAAACGTTTAATACTATACACGCATCGAACTACATTATTGAAAACTACGTTTAACTTTTGCTTACTTACGGAATCACAGCTGGCGAAAAGCTCACAGCCATAAAGTAAACCGGGCATAATGTACGTTTTTGCTAATAGCATTCTTATATTTTGCGGGGTAAAATGATGGGTTCGCCAGAGTGATCGTAGTTTAGCATACGTTTGACCTACAATAGCATTAACATGATTTGACCAAGTCAACCTATCATTGAAAACTATCCCAAGGTTTTTTGAGTGTGACACAATTTCTATAGGTACGTTATTCAGAAGTATGTTGAGTTCGCAAATCTGTGCAGAACGTCTCTTTTGTATTAGCAAACATTTTGATTTTTTTGGGTTGAGACAAAGCCCATTTGCCGTTGCCCAGCAATGTATTCTTGACAGATCACTATTCAATTTGGCCACATATTCAGTTAAGTCATTAAGAGGTTTTCCGAGTGTCAATTGCACGTCATCAGCATACATATGTATATTACAATGCGATAACTGCAAAGGGAGGTCATTAATATATAAAGAAAATAACAGAGAACCCAGGATGGAACCCTGTGGTACACCTCTTAATACTGGGAGAACCTCTGAAATGGAGTTGTTTGAGAAAACAGCCTGTGCACGCCCAATAAGATACGAGTTAAGCAAGGAGATAGCGGAGGAGGAGAAATTAAATAGTTTTGTGAGTTTAGAGCATAGAATATTATATTCGACGGAGTCAAAAGCCTTAGAATGGTCCAGAAGAACAAGGAACGAGACATTACCATCGTCTAAGTTTTGTCGAATATTATCTGATACTTCAGCCAACGCAGTAATGCAACTGTGATTAGGTCGGAAGCCCGATTGTTTTGCTGTCATTAGGGAACAAATTTGTACATTATCCGTAATTTGTCTGTGCAATAGCTTTTCCAAAACCTTAGATAAGAAGCAAAGTATTGCAATGGGGCGATATTCAGTTCTAGATTTGGGTATTGGTATTATTTTCGATTGCTTCCAGATCTGAGGAAAAACACTACGAGTTATTATTGAATTAAAAAGGTAAGTTAAATAAGGTAAAATGTAAGGTAAAAGTATTCTCACGAAGCGAGGGTCCATATTGTCAACTCCTACTGCATTGGACTTAACATGAGTAATAGCTGCTAAAACATCAGACTCAGTTACACAACAGAATTCAAAAGTACTGCGACCACTACCAAATGCTGAGATATTCTCGAAATCGTAGAAATCAGTGTCGATGTCAACTCTTGGCACATCTAAGAAATTTCTGTTAAGTTCGTTCACGTCAATCTCACAGTTAACAAGAACAGAGCCATTTCCCATCCCAATGTCACGGATCACTTTCCACTTTTGTTGTGACCCCAGGGCAGAACTGAAACGCCTCGTGAAATATTCTAATTTTGCAACTCTTATTTTCATATTAACATCCCTTCGTGCTGAACGAAAAGTGTCATAAAGAGAAGAAGTTTTAAAGCGTTTCCATCTGTAGTATGCTAAATCTCGCTCTTTTATCGCCGATTTAATTACCTCCGTATACCAAGGTCTGGATTGGGCAGAAATTGTTCTAGTCTTCAGAGGAACAGTTGCGCTATAAAGAGAGGCTATATTGTTTTGCAAAAACATTAACTGATCATCCACGGAAGTAAGATTAAATATTAAGTTCCAGTCCACTACGGAGAGACTGGACTCAAGAAGATTGTAGTTTAAATTCTTAATATCTCTGTATGTTATTTTCTGATCAATATACGTCCCAAATCAAATCATGTTTAGAGAAACAAGGAGCAGAAATTTGGTCATAAAGAAGTACTTTGGTAGCGTCATTAACGAAGAAGATGTCAAGTAATGAATTGGAAGAATGGGTAAAATGTGTAGGTGTTGAGGTATTTGTGGGTGTTAGACCTAACGATGACATAAAATCAGTTAACGATGATTCTGATAGGATGTCCGAATTAAAATCACCTGTAATTATGATGTCAGAGAATGAAACTGTTAAGGTTTCCAGCAAATTAAAAAAAACTACTAAAGTTAATATGACGATTCGGTCTATACACGGATCCAATTAGCATCCTACCATTGGAAGATGAAGCTTCCACAAATAAGTATTCTACTTGGTCGTCAACGCCAGGCTTCAAAGATAATTTTGATTTAATATTTGATCTCACAAAAATAGCTACACCTCCACCGTTACGTAACCTATCAGCCCTATACGTAGTGTAGCCTTTAAGACATATCAAGGCGTCATTTGTAGTCTCGCAAAGCCAAGTCTCCGAAACACAGATGACATCAACTCCACTGTTTTCAAATGTGAGTCTAAACTCGTCGATTTTGTTATTGAGACTCTGAGCATTAATGTGGCATATTTTCAGTCCTTTCCGTTGTTTTGACAAAACTCGTTGTTTTGACAAAACTCTTAACATGCTGAATGTTGCATCTATGGAAGATGAATACGGATTAAGTGAAAAGGTCATAACGGAAAAAAGTATAAAAAGATTACAATAAAAACATGCTCCGTAATGCAAATAGAATGGCACGCATGGAAAGTGATTTTTGAACTAACTACGAACTTGTACATACGAAAAGATAACATAAATTAGACATTATGAAAACTAACAAAAATTAATGATTGGAGAGGAATAGAACTAACTACAAAGTATTTATGGTTAAATGACATATAGTCCAGATTAAGTTCATAATTAACGAAACCCATCCAAGGAGTTTAAGTGGACAATACAAATTGGTTCATCCGTGGGAACACGCTTGACATAAACTAAGCCTCTAAATGTATAGGCAGACTGAATACATTTGTCCTTTTTTAATTTAATTGCCTCTCTAAATATTTTGTAGTTAGTGTTCGAAAGATTTTCATTTAGATAAATTGGTTTGTTAGAGTTAAATCCTAAACTGTTTAGAGTCAGTACAAAGTTTTTAGTTTGTTGTTATAATAGTTTTTTTTATTAAACTGAATTAATTTTATTTTAGAAATATTTTTAAAAGGATTTTTAATTTTATTTTTGAATAAAAATATGTTTCCTAAAAAGTACCAATATGTTGAAAAAAGTACTCTTTTTGCTGACGGTCAGTACCATTTAAACTTTTCATTTTTCCATCACTGACATATATACATATTTTTGAAAAAAGCCAGACACTTTTGTTTCTTTTAGTGATTGATTTTTAAACATAAATATCTCGTATGTACCGGTATTTTGTTCCTGCGTATGTAAATGCGCTGGACAAAGGAAAATCAAATCAAATAAGAAGAAGAATGTGCACAAATTCCTAGAAAACCCGACACTGTCAGGTTCGAAGATTAAATCGTATTGAAAAGAGCACGCATTACTTTTTTTTTTTTTTTTTTTGGAAGATGAAGTAACCCCCCAGATCTGGATCTCAAACAGCTACAGCTAAATAAGGGGATGCCGTTCTATAATATAAATACATACATACTATGTATGTATACAAAACTGAAGTCTTGGCTGTCTCAGTTAAGCTCTGGACCGATTTAACTTCATAACATTTTTCAAAAGCTGCAATAGATATATATATTTTCCACAGCTCCGCCAATTGAACAATATTGCGCTATTGTCAAAGGAAAGTTAAACCCATTTATAAAGGTTACAATCCTTTTCTTTTTAATAGCCCATCAAAAATCATTTCCACAATTTCAATTTTTTAAAATTAATAATTATTTTAAAATTAATTTTAAAAAATTATTCAACAGGTGATACTATAGTTCTTGGCAATAAAAGAATGTTAGTCCGCTTTCACACGCTGCTTGCTTTAATACTATGTTTCCACGACGACTTGAATCACCTGCTTCGCCTTCTGAATCATTATGTTTACATGACTAATAAATTTGTCTTTAATAAACAAACAGAATAAAAAAACAGAATTTACAATTTGTGGAAAATATTTTTTTTAATGGGCAAACAAAAGTGAGTGGATATTAGTTAGCTTATTTGAAAAAAAACATACATTCGTACGTATTTACTTTCTTTACTTCCAGCAACAAGAAAATAATTTGCTTTGTTTACAATAATATGAAATTTTTACAGCTAGTGCAGATAAGCTTGCGATAAAAATTAGAGAAGAGTGCAATTTTTCGTGCTTCGCAAGTAGATTCAATATGAATCTACTTGATTCGCTCTTAAAATTTTGTATGGAGAAGCAAGTTGTTTCGCACATGATTGGGGTGTGAAGCATGAATAGAGAGCGAAGCATGTACCATGGAAACATGGTATAAGGCTTGTATTTTTGGTTGAAAATGAAAAAGAGAATTAAAGGGGTGCATACTTAAGATGCTAGACGATTTTCAGATTTCCTTTTGTTCTTTTTTTTCTTTCTCCTTCTTAAGGCAGAATTAGTCTCTACTTTCTGTTCCGTTCCGAATCAGCTGACTTGATTCTGTTAAATAGAAAATGTGTAAAAGTCGTTAGTTGTTTTGTTACTTTCCGTGCCGTTACGGACGAACCTGTTGAAAAGAAAAATATGCTAAGCAATTGTAAGTGACAGCACAAAACAGCGGACATACGCACAACAACAAAAATTTTTGGTTTATTACAAAAATTTTCAATTTCTTTGAATTTAATTTGTATAAAAGTTATAAAAATATAAAAAATAAACGATGGATGACGAAAAACTCATTACTTTAGTCGAAAGTAATGACATATTGTACAATAAAAAAACTTTGATTTGTATTTTTTTAATTATTTTCGCGGTATGTGTTGTCTGATTACCTAAAACAGCTGATACGTTTATACGACACGGAACAGAAAAGCAACTCTCAGACAAAACAGGCCCATAGTTGAAACGACGGCTGCAGCTTCACGAACTGTCATTTAATGTTTTTATATTTCTTCTGTGTACTAACCTTTACCCTGCCTTTACACATGCAAGTACTTGCATGCAAGTGCCGTGTACGTATTATAATAATATACGAAACCTTATTCGAAAAACTCGACTAGCTCTGCAAGTGAAAAAATGTGAGTGTATTAGTAAAAAAGTGTATTGACTTTTTCGAACTTGCACTTGCATGTGTAAATGCCGGGTTAATGCCGACAGCTTTTCCAATTTTTGTCCACAAATCTTGTTTTAAATACAAATTTTTGTACAATGGCGACTGGAAAATTTATACTTCTTCAATAAATTTTTCTATGATATCACTCATTTTTTTTAAATTACAAAATCTCACTTTTAAACGTTTCTTTTGATTTTGTTTTTTTATTTTTCTTGTGCCAAAGCTTCAAAAACATATGGTTTTGTTTACAAAATGTATAAAATTTAATAAAAGCATGGTAATATTGTTGAGAGCATTTTTCTCTGTCAAAATAAAATAGATTCTATTTTCATAACCGCATTCTCTGGCAAAATTTTATATCAAACTGTATGTTCTGTTTCATCATTTATTCTACGCAAAGTTGTTTGCATGAAAGAGTAGAAACTTGATGGTAAACAGCACGCAAATTAAAGATACGTGTGTGAACGAAACGGCAGGTTCGCCAGAGAATTGAACAGCAACTGCTCAGCTAAAACTGAAACGTGTGGAACAGCACTTGGCGGTTTGGAATGAGTAAGCAGTGTAGATGTGGTTAAATAAAACAAAAACGCCCATAAATGAGTTTGGTTTGGTTTAAGAAAACGTTCCATAGTTTCTATACATTCTTATAGATATTATTTGTGTAATGATTTTCTAAAGCCTTTGAGAAATTAGCTTATTCTATAACATTAAATATCAGTTAATTTATCAAAAATATTTTAATTCGGAATATAGGACTTTAGTAAACATAAACATTAGTTTTTTCTATGCCTATGCCTACTCATCATGTTGGCAACTATTTATTTATTACAAATTTAAATTGGTTTTTTTATAAAGTTTGGATTAGTAGGCAGTGGTTCGTGGAGACTTTGTTTGAACCACAATAGTTCGAAGTGTGTAAAGCATCTTCTAACGTTAACAAACCCTCATTTTACATGTACATACATACATAGTTTCATACATATTTGTTTTCTTGGGAACTTCCTTTAACCAAATTAACTCTATGACTTTTACATGCGTAACTACATATGTACATAAATATATGTATGCATGCTTGTAAATATATTTGACAACATAGGAATATAATTTGTTTCGAATTGTACATATAGAGTACGAGTAAGTGTAGCAAAAAGAAAGCAAATGGTTGGGATTGGTTGCCGAATTGTAACCACAAAAAATTATATAAACAGATTAAGTAGGTAATGAAAAAAAGCTAAATAAATTGCATTGTAATTGAATTTCGAACAAATATTGCTTTGAAGTGTTGTTCCTGTAATACAACAAATTAGAAAAAGTAAAACAATAACAACAACAGCAACATCATCAGCAGCAGCAGCACGAAACGTAAAGTAAATAAAACATTCAAAAGATAATAAAATCAGGGGTTGCCTGCCTGCTTGCCTGGCTGGATTTAGTATTTCATATTCAACCGCAGCACAGCTGGATACTTTTAGAATCTTAAATAGTGCAACGAAGCGGCAAATAAGTGATGCTATCTGTGATGACAGCAGCTATAGATAAGAAATACACATACATACATACATACAAAAAACACACAAATCCAACTACATATACTTGTATCTGAATCTGTTTATTTTTACGTTGGATGTTACCTTTATTGTATGGCTATGTCCATACAAACATGTGAATGCATAAATATATACAGATATATGTCTTATACTTACTATAATCGTTTTTATAATATAGATACATACATACATACATATGTATATGTTTTTATATGCATATACAAGTGTTATATTCGACAGAATTTATTTATTTTTTTAGTTTTTTTTTTGGTTTTTGCTTTTGTACAACAAATATCCGACGTTATTTTATATTTTAAAGAATTTATGACGAAGGACAAATCATGCGTTTTTATATACATAATTTTGTTTGCTTAAATTTTTCCCTATTTTAGTATATTGTGCACACCACGTCCCAAGGGAGCCAGCACAAAGGTATTTCTGAATAAGTATTCTCCTATAAATACTCGTACATTTGTTTGCCCCAATTGTTGATGTTTTTAAGTTAAACAACCGGATTTATTAATGACTTCAGGTCTTAAAAGCACATGAAAACAAAATTGTGTTAAGAGAAACGAGTTTTTTAAAGACGCACGCGGGAGGGAGTCGCTCTCTCTCTCTCTCTCTCGCGCGTCTCGCTTCCACATAAGATCCCCAGATAACATTTTTGTATTCTGAATGGGAAATGACATGTGTTAAACGAAAAAGTATAAAATTGTGCATTCAAATCAAATTCCTTTTTCGTAGACCCACATACAGTAAAATCTCCAAGTATTGGATTTCTTTGCAATCAATAACATTAATACAAATTGGCATGTGGACAAATTGTAGCTTTTCATTAATAAAATATGCAAAATTTCATATTCGACTGCATTCATACATATCACATTTAGAAATATCATTGAATTTCTCCAAAACATTCTAGCAATAAAAACTTATTAAAATTTAAAACATTTTGAGATTTTAGTTTTAAATGTTAAAGTGTTTAAGTTAGACAAAAAATAATATCAACGTTTTTATGTAAACAGTTGAAAAAATTTCTTCGATAATTCTACAGATAGTTTAAAGTAATCTTTAATAAATAATGCCAAAAGGCAAATTTACATATTTCTATGAGCTCAGAATGATTTGGTTTTCTTTAATATTTCAATATTAAAACAAGTAATAAAGTATAGTCAAGCCCTACACCCAGTATATGTATAAAATAGTTTTTCAGAAATGGCCGTTATAAGGCAGATATACCTATTGTGGGCCGATCATCCAAAAATTTAGTGTCATGATGTCTATGATATTAATATATGTATGTTGAACTTTATCTCGATATAGTAAATACTTTTAAAAGATTTATGGAGCTTAAATTGAATTACGGAGAGGGTCTTATATGGGAGCTACGACTAATTATTGACCGATAATAATAAAATTGGACCGTATTATTTGTATACATATGAAATATATTTGCGTTAAAGATTATTTTGATATCAAAATTTTTGAGTGAGTTATGCTCTTTAAAGTGATTTTCGGAAGTGCGCCTTATATGGGAGCTGCGACTAATTATGGAGCGACCATTATAAAACTAGATGTCATCATTTCTGTATATTATTTGTGTCGAATTTTATTTGATTACCAACATTCTTAAGAAATGTATGCTCTTTAAAGTGATTCTCGGAAGTGGGTCTTATATGGGAGCTGCGACTAATTATGGAGCGATCTACACAAAATTTGTAGATGTGATTTGGCTTCATTTACCACGCATTTGTGGTGAAATTTGTTTGGATACTTAAATAACATTTATGATCAGTAAACCCCTATTTCGAGAGGACATTTGTATGCGGGCTAGGTCAAATAATGGACCGATTTCCACCAGTTTCAATCCCATCCGTCCTTGGCCGTAAAATATCGTGTACCACATTTTATCGAAATATCTTTAAAATTGCGACAGCCAGACGGATTTAGTGATTCTGACTTTAAGTTGGGTGTTGGACCGATATTTACACCACCCACTATGGTGGTGTAGGGTATTAAAATATTAGCGCAATTCACAATCTTGTGCAAATGGTATTGCTTTATTGCATTTGCACAAACTTGTGAAATTTACTGAAATTTTGTAACCAAGCGCATTTGATGGTTAATTTCGGTTAACTTCATCTGTTATTGTAAATATTAAACATTAAAATATCGTCACCGAAAATCCAAAAGGCCGTAACTAAACATTTTACTTTTTTACAGGAGAAGCAAACAACTTTATAAATTTAAGACTATTGCATTCTTATTGGCCAAATTTTAGAATTAACCCTAAAAATCTATTGCGGATTTGGTATAATAATAAAAAAAAATATAAAATAATAGTAGTTTCTCAGCAATTGTACTTAAGGGCTTTTTGAATCGTTTTTTCTGCCACCAAAAAGCCGTAAGAAAAAAATTTTTTTTAGTAAGATGTAAAATTAGGATGAACAAATTCCGCTTTCCACTCTTATTAAATATTTTTTACTTTTTCTTTTCTGTGTTTTGAATATAAAAGAAACTAATTACAAAAAAAAAAAAAATTAAAATTCATTGTTGTATACATAAAAGCTGATTATAGTAAGTTGTCGTAAAAACTGTGGCAATCAGCCAGAGGCAAAAATTTTAGATCCTGGATATGGTTCCATTTCTTTTTGGTTCGACATCTTCAAACTTTTTTGTGTGCGTTGTGGTAAAACCTTACATTCGTCTTTAATATTGGTTTTATAGAAAATTGCCCCAGAAGTATCATGTAGCATATTTTATTTTCACTTTTTTAACTTTCTCTATCAGTATCCAGTCTTCCACAGCGTCCTTGTTACTAATTTGAAAAATATTTAACTTTCAACTAACAGTTAACCAACTTTGCCAACTTTGTTTTAATATATTTGGTTTTTAAATTAAAAGTATAGTTACGACTTTTTGGTTTATACAGTTATTAACATTGTAGTTGCGGCCTTTTAAAATGTACATATTAATAAAACGACGTATTTCGGCATATGAGAGTAAAATGTTGAAGAAAAGTGTATTTTGGTTAATTACATAATAATCAATCAAAAAATCGATTTTGTATTTTTTGTAGTTACGGCCTTTTGAATTTTAGGTGACGATATATTTTTATTAAGTTTCATAAAACTCAACCCAAAAATTACCATTCCCATTAGAAATCCCTTTATGAAATATGATATAAATTATATAACTGAAATATAATTTTATGAAAAAGAATTGAACTTATTAGCAAAATTATTGCGAAAATATTACATATTGAGTTCAATGAATTGCAATCACAGGTACGGCTAAAATATGAGAGTTATTGTCATAATTTTGTAATATTTTTATTCCCATAGATATCTTCAATAAATCTCAAAGAGATGTTCTAAATACACATTCTAAAATTTGTTTAACAAAATTTTTAGACATTTTAAAAAAGAGTTCCGAAACTATCGTTAAGAAATGATTACCAAATCAAACATCGTAGAGAAATATAATCCAATAATAAGAAATTTGCTATTTAAGCCATGACGCACAGTACTTTGTCCAATACACAAAAATCAAAAAAAAAAAGTTATCACCATTGTAAATAAAATTAGTATTTTTTTAAAAGTACTTAGTTAACTCATTCGTATAAGAACGACCATGCTGATATAACATCTTTTCTCGTCACTAGGGGTCGTTAAAGTCAAGTACTTTTCAATATAAATAAAACTAAAAAAAAAATGTTTTAGGTTTACAAAAATAGTTGTCAAATATTAATTTTTTGAGATATCAATATCTTTTTTATTTTGCTTAATTACTCAAAACATTTCCAATAAGCAAAAAATAATATTGAGGTTAAACATTTCGTTTAGATGTACTTTGTAAAACTTTGAAATATTTGTGTTGTTAGCTTCAAAATCAAAAAGTTTGGTGGAGTTCTAAAAAAATATTGTTAATTTCGTAATATTTTGCTTTTACCCAGCAAGCCATATGAGTCCGAAAAGAGTCTTTTCTGACACCTTTTTCGGAACGTTCACGCTCTTTATGAGCCCAAAAAACAATCATAATTGCTCCGAAAACCTTCAGAAAAGAGGGTCATTACATTCGAAAATGGTCCGTCAGAAAGAGCGCTTAGATAATGTCAGAAAAAGAGTCTTTTATGAGGGTTGTTTTAGGCTCTGTGTAATCTTGTTTTTATCATTCTTGTGTGGTACAGCTATGTTATTTTTTTGTTCAAAGCACAAATAACAGGACAACAACGCTTTGGTACACGCACAATTAAGTGGAATTTCTGGTTCATACTGCGTGCAGACTCAGGACAGTAACAATAAATTTTTTCTTTCGCTCCGAAAATGCTTTTTAGATGGAGTCTTTTCTGACTCCTTTTTCGGAGCGCTCCTAGAATGGTGTGCTGGGTATGTACAATTTTTCTTAATGTCTAAATCCACGTTCTGGTAATTACATGTATGATGGTTTATTGAAAATTTGGGATTTGTGTAGCATGTAAAAGTCAAAAACTTAATTTTCTTTAATGATTTGAATAGACAAAATTATATTAAAAACAAAATAATAAAAATTAAAAGAATTTGAAACAAACTCTTGAAGTAATTAATTATAATTAATGGTTTTTTAATTATATTACTAACAGAAAAGTGATAAATTGGCAACAGGCTAAAAAAAATAAATATATTACAACAACAGTTAAATTACAAAAGAAAAATCTTGATTTACAACAATAACTTTTTATTATTCATTTCTTTAAATTTTTATTACTTTCATCGTCATTCCTTACATTCTTAAAACCAGTCCGTTACCGTTACTTGTTACAATAATAAAAGTGAAAAAATAGATGACTGGATCAGTTGATGTGAAATTTTTTTAGTATCATAAAAATTTTTGTCTAGCACTGGCTGGGCTTACTATTATCTTTTTAGTATTAAGATTTGAATACTTATTGTCATTTCAAATATGAAGATTCAATAAATAATTAAATGCAAAAAAAAAAAATCTGTTTTGCGCTTGAGTTAAAGCAAGGGTATCCCTCCTTCTCAACCGAACATGGCCACTAAAGTTAAGGATGTCTCGTGCAAGTGGGTTTGGATGGTGTTCAAGTTTGCTGACATATTTTGAGGCGTATTTTGTAAGTTCGACTTTCACCAAAGGAATGCCTAGATCTTTGTCAATTCTAGAATTTTTAACGTACCATGGAGCTGCAGTAATTGTACGTAGAATCTTATTTTGACCCCTTTGAATTTTTTCAATGTTGGATGCTGAGGCAGAACCCCATAATTGAATTCCATAACACCAGATTGGCTTTAGAATTGCATTGTACAACAAAAGTTTGCAATCCAACTTTAATGTAGAATTTCTGCCGATTAGCCAATTAATTTGCACTGCTTTTAATCTCATCGGAGTAAGTTTTGCGTCGATATGAGACTTCCAAGTTAAACGACGATTCCGAGGTATTTGACTTCATTGTGTTGCGGGATAATTTGGTTATTTATTTTGATGAACGAGCAAGTTTCTTTTCGCAATGTGAATGTTATATGAATACATTTCTGTTCGTTAACCCTGATTTTCCAAAGCTCAAGCCAATTCTCTAGTTTATAAACATATTTCTGCAAATTCTGTGATGCTATTTGATGGTCCTTTTGAACGCTAATAAAGGCTGTATCGTCTGCAAAAGTTGAAGTATGTATAATGGGGTCTGACGGCATATCGGATGCATAAATCAAATATAAAGTTGGACCCAGTATGCTACCCTGGGGTACTCCTGCTTCAATTGGCTGAGCGGGGCTTAAAAAATCGCCTTCTTTGATTGTAAATTTGCGACCATATAAATAACTTTTCATAAGTTTGTGGGTGTTAAAAAAATTGTGTGTTGATTTGCTTAGTAAATTCGGTATAAAAAGTTATTAATACTACAATTGTGAAAAACAGTGATATTGTGCGATCCAAAAATATTGGAGAAACATTTTTTTGATGAATTATACAATTGCCACATTATATGAGGAGCCGCAGAACAAAGCGTACTTTTTTGCATTTTTTGACAAACATAGCTTTTGTCGCTTTTTCTTTGTTACTGAAAGATGTAATTCCTGTATCAATAAATCTTCAAAAAAATAGATCCAAACAGATGTCAAACCAGCATAAACTCTACTTTTTGGCTCTCTTTGTATTATTTTGTTTTCATAACATTTCTTATTAAAATACAAGTTCCGAAAAATTTTAAATAAACACAAAAGTACGGTTTGTTCTGCGGCTTCTCATATATCAGTGTTCTTCTGATAAAAATTCCCGTAATTTACACTACTTATAAAAAAAAACTATGGACCAAAGAAACAATTCATTGATCTTCCACATTGCACATAAAGAATTATTCGAATCAACAAATTCATTCTTTGATTTTTAGAATTGTGATATAGGCTAAAATTCTAAAAATCAAAGAAAAAATTAGTTAAATTAAATAACTCCTTAGGTGCCATTCGAAAAATCAAAGAATTTTTTCTTAGTTATTACAAAATTAATATATCATTTAAATTAGTGATTTCTCTAAAATATAAATTAAAAAAAAAAATCGTTTAAAGCGAAAAAAAAAAATGAGTTCGCAAGATATATTTACGCAGAATAACGAAAACATTGAATTTATAACCTTACCAGGCAACCAGGTCGAGTCGATTGAAACCAATGTTGTATTGTTGCCTGAACAACAACAACTTTTAATTAACTGGGGAAAGGCATCGATGTAGAATGTTTCAAAGAAATGTCTGAACTTGATATTCAAAATTTAATACCAAGTGAAAAATACGGGCTTCGTATTAAATTTCTGAGTCGTCTTTTAAATTGGCGAAAAGAAAACTTAAGAAAATTTTTAATCTTGGTTTGTATAAGAGTGCTTTATATTAATAATCTATAATGTATTTAGGGATTTCCCTTGATTGCTCTATCTGATACACTATCTATGGGTTCCAGTGTACCTACTTGGATATCTTCATCAAGTTTTAGTGAAAATTTGGAGTCGTCACCAACATCTTCCCTCCAAAGTTTATTTGCAATTCAATGTTTTATTTTGCAGGAATTCTTAATGGACCGGACATTCGTCGTCTAATGAAGGACCAACAATTTGAACTTGCATTGAATGATATGGAGCTATTGGGCTGGAATTCTGTGAAATCAGTAATAGAAAATGTATTAGGAAATTATCGGTCTGAAAATTGGCGAATTTTAATTGCAGATATGCTAACCGCATTTAAAAACTTAAACGTCAAAATGTCATTGAAAATACATTTTTTGCATTGTCATGCAGAAAAATTTAATGAACAATCACCAGCCGAGTCTGATGAACATGGCGAGAGATTTCACTAAGTAAAAGCCAGACTCGAACACTGGTATAGTGGCAAACAACTTGATTCGCTATTACGGGATATTTGTTGGAATCTGCAGGAGGAAGAAGAATAAATTTGTAAATAAAAACTTAAACTTTAATTAACAACAAAAATAAATGTTTTAATTTTTGAAGTTTCGTCTGGTTATTATATATTTCATCTTTTGTGAATAAAATCAAAAGTTGTAGACAGGTTTTATTTATTTATGTCTTGTTTTGTTTGGAACTTCGTTTGCTATACCTGCAGAAAAAATTAGAAGCGCAGCTGCGTTTTCTAATTTTTTATTCCGTTTTAAAAAACAAAATTTTTGAAATTTTGCTAAAAAAAACTATTTTTTTTGGTAAAAAAAAAATTATGTTTCTACAACGACTGCTCATATTGGAAAAAAGTTTAACCTTGCTTAAAGAAAATTTCATTGCGGAATTTCGGGTTTTTTAGTTTATTCAATGAACTAAACCGTTTTTGAGTTACGCGAATATATGTTGTGCAACCTCCTCCATTTTCGAAATAACGGTATATTTCGAAAAAACGAGCTAACCTAAAAAAACGGTTAGCACCACTGGATTCAGCGTACCCGAATTAGGTTAACCCGCCAGGTGCCCCGTTTGCCACATTTTTCAACTAGCACAGTGTAATTGTTAAGTTTAAGTATAATAATTCACCTTTCATGTTTAAGACTTTGGAACAAATTTTGCAAACTACAATTGTTGGAAAATCTATATTGGATATTTCAAAGAAGAACGAAACATTGTCATTTAAAACCCGCAATGATTTATGCGAACTAATAGCTCATTTTTGGATCATCAATGACTTTCAACATGTGTTGTCTTCACAATATTGTCGTGAACTTGTGGACTTTATCTTGAAATTATTTCCAATAGAAGATAAGGTAAATTATATGTGTTGTATAGAATATTAGTACTTCATTTAAGTTTTAATGATAATAGAATTTTTTTCCTATAAGAGCAAGTTAATATTACTCATTAAAACATTTTTCGATACTTAAATCTACACTACGTCGCACAGTGGGTTCGATGACACCGAAAGTGGCGATTAATTCATGGGAGTCGTAATTTAAATTTTTTTGAAATTTTTTTTCAAATCGTTAAACATACATAAAAAGGCATATTCTGAAAAAAAGATACACTGAAAAAAATTTTTTTTACGATTTTATAGACATTTTTATTTTTCGGAAAATTATAGTTTGTTTCAGAATTTTCGCCGTAATTTTAAAATGGAAAGTAATTTTTTTTAAAAATGAGAAGCAAACGAAAGCTTATATTGTCTTCTTGCTAAAAAATAAAAAAATAAATATATATTTTGCATAAATATGAACATAAGTTTAATTTAAAGTCTGAATTTGGGTATTGAAGAATTTCGAGAATTTTAGAAATTTTTTAAAAAAGTAACGAAATAAACTTTTATAATTTTTTTTGTTTATCAATAATTGTCATACACTTAAAAAGAAACCATATTAAACAAAAAAAATAAATTTTTGTCTGTTTGGGAACGTTTTTTCAATTTTGTGGAAAATGGGCTTAATATACAAATTTTATTGTAAATTTAAAATAGAAAGCTATAAATGATTAAATAAAATTTAAACTTAAAATATATTGAATATATTATTAAAAAGATAAATAAAAAATAATATATACATATATAAATATTTCAACATAATTGATTTAAACTCCTATTTGTCCTTACGACAAAATTTCATGAATTCTAAAATTTGAATAATATGTTAATAAAAAACAATATTTTAATTTTTTTATGCATTTTGTTTGTATTTAAGAAAAAAATTATATATTACTATCATGTGTTTCTTGAGAAATAATAGGCGATAGCAAAAGCTGTAGTTCGGAATTTGATAATTGTTGCTTTTCTTTCCGCTCATTTTGTTTATTTATACTAGATATTAATGGGTCTGAACTGAGAAAAAATCTATTTAGAATATCTCCATTCGACTTTTCTCGGCTGCATTTGCGAGCAAAGTGTACATTATTTAGTGAAAAAATAAGGTTTTTGAAAAAAACTGATAGAAAATATTTTTTTATTTAAAAAAGAAGATAAAAATTATATGTACATATATGTATATGCATTTAAATCCATTTTGGGTATTATTGTGGTAATAGCTTTATTTATCTTCAACATCATCACCATAATCATCATTATCATTATAATGATCACTATCATCATGATCATAATCATCATTATCATATAAATATTAATATACCATAATACATTAATTATCAACAGCTTACACATAAAAATTAAACACACTCTACTCGTAATTAAAATTAAAAAAATTACCCACTATAAATTAGGTAAATTTCAACAAATTCTGTAATTTTACATGAAATTTCTTAAAATTTACTTAGCTTATGTTAGAAATTATTTAGAATATGTTGAAATTTCCCAATTTATAGTAGGAATCTTTACTTGTTATATTAAAGTGCAAATGAAAACCATACTTCTATGTATCTTCACATGCTTGTGCCCAATTTTTTTATGTAGGGTAAAATGAACTATAACAATTAAAAGAGATGGAAGCGTGACACGATATTTTTTAAATGCAGTGTTCGTGAGTTACATATAATTTTATTTGTTCGAACATTAAGTGTTTTCGTGATCATTTCGAGCTCGTGAGCAGCGTTGCCACGGACAAAAAAATTTTGTAACCAAAATGTAAAAAAAAGTAACCAAAAGCAAAAAAAAGTAACCAAAATTTTTATATATTTAACATTTTATTTTATTTATACTTCAGCTAAAAATATATATGTAAAATATTAATTAACCATTGCATTTCAGTTTGTAGTTCAGTCTTATAATTAGGTACAATTGAAAGAAAAAGTATTAATAAAAACCAAATGTAATTAATTTCATTACATTTGTTACAAAACAGTAGTAGATAAAGTTTAAGTAGATGAGGCTAAAAATCTGTCTTGAATGTTCTTAGATGATTTATCCATATAGTGAACGACTAGAACTAGTGATTTCTTTGTGGATACGTCTGTTGTTTCGTCTACTATTAACGAAAACTTTGTCGTTTTTAGTTTGGAAATTAAATTTGCTTTATATTTACTTCTTAACATTTCTGTTAATTGAGTTGCTGTACCTGCCACATTTAATGAGTTTCGCAATTTGAGAGTCGGGACAGCGCTCCTCTAATAAACCTGGTAGATAGTCCATTAATAAAAAAAAGGCAAATTGTGGGAAATGAGAAACATTACTAATGTTAGCTCTGTTTGGTGCACTTGCTTATTAAGAGTTTCATTTTGAGAACTTGCAAATGTTATTTTTATTTTCCACATTTGGCTTATGAACACTTTTTTAGTGTGCTTTCATAAATGACTTACGTGATTTGCAATTTTTTTTTCACAGGCAGCGCAGAAACAACATCATTCTTTGTTTCTTAGCCACGGAAACTCATCCAACCACAATACACGGAATTTTCTTTTCGGGCTGTTTTTAATATCACTAAACAACAAAATATTATTTAAAAAAAGTTATTGAAATTGAATGAAAATATACCTATTCTCATCATCACTTCCAGAAGATAACTCGACATTATTAGTTTTACTTTGAGCATCTTAACTATTTAAAAAACACTTTATTATTAAAAAATTAAATAGCACGCTAATTTGTAAAAAGCTTTTTTTGGGTTTCTGGTAAAAAACATAATTTATAAATGTTTATTAAGGTCCGTTCATGTCTAAAACAATAGAAAAATTAACTTGTTCCGATGTCAAACATCAATATGAAAATGCATGTTTTTAGATGGTTTTTGTGAAGAACCTTTTACTCGTTCAACAATACAATGATTGTGTTTGTTATGTTTGGAGACAGGCATGCATTTTTTTGTAATCCTGTGTTTAGTGTTTTATTTTTAAAAAACCTTTAAATTGTGGTAGTTTAGTTTATCACCAAAATAAGTGGTGTAAATTAATGGTGTTTTCTTTTCTGAAATAAAATGTTACACCGTTATTATGTACATTTTTATAATGTTTACCCCACATTTTAAAGATGTCGCATTTTTAATGGTCAGAATAGAACATAAAATTACAACAGTGTAAAGGCCCAACTATAATATGCATATGCTAGCTTAAGCAAACGTGCGAACACATATAAATTGTATGTGGCAAACTATAATGTACTTAACGAAACTTTTCGTTAAGTTTTTCAATTGTCATTTGCTTAAGCAAAAAGCGAAACTGATCGCACATTCTGTACGGAATCAGCTGTTTGTTGTTGTTTGTGTTTTGAACAAAATGGAGAAAGAAGAAAATATATTTATTTTAAATTTAATAGAAAATGCGGAAAAAATAAGTGCCTTTACAATAAATATTTTAACAAAAATGTCTTTCTATCGCGGTTTATTTATCTGACAGAACAAGAGCGTCTTCTTCTTTTACAGTGTAGTTCACTTATTTCTTTTAATGTGCACAGGCCTTCAAGCGCTAACTTTAATATTTTTATATTACATATTTAAATTTTTAAGTTTTTCTCCATTTTTGCCAACACAATACGAAAATTAACAAAACATATGTAAACGTTTATTATTATTTACAATGTAGTGCTGCCACAGCTGTACATTTTAGTACTTTTGCCGAAAAATTAAAAAAAGGAAAAATTATGCGTTTATAATTTCTTTTAATTATAAAATAATATAATAATATTTATAAAATATAGTCATTTAATGGCTTTTTGTTAAAATAAAAACATTTTTTTTAAACATAAATGAGCAACTGTGGACAAAAAGTTTCAAAGTCATTGTAGCCACCTAAAAGTTAACTCTGAACTGGTTATGCATTTGACAGCCTTTTCGTTAACTTTTGCAATTTGCTTAAGCTTGTTAATGCATATTATAGTTGGGCCTTAACACTTTTTTTCATGTACAACTGTTTTTGTTTTTTTTTTTTTTTTTTAAAGAAGAAGCTAGATAAGATCGCTTGAAATAAGACAATAAATATTTATCAAAAAGACCAATGGCACCTTCCCGACTAATAAGCAAATTCTTCTTAAACTATAAAAATTATATATATAGACATATATTATATATATAAGAAGTAGGAGATATTGTCCTATTAAATTTGACATACATTAACTTCAGAGTATTCATTAATTATGTTCTCTACAAAGCCTTTCACATTTCCATAATCATAAAATATTTTATCATCATCAGATGATGAAGATGAATTCAACAAGTCATCAAAAATTTTTTAAGCACATAAAAAAGTAGTATTATTTTCCATTTTGTATATTTTTTTTTGTTTCTTAACACAAATACACATTCATAAACAAAAAAAAGGTCAGTTGCAGCGATGCCAACTTAGCCCTTTTCGGGCTAGATTTAGCCGGATTTTAGTCACTCAAAACGCAAAAAAAAATTGGATGTGATTTTATATGGATTTTTTTTCATTTAGCCCTTTTTTCAAAACTGTTTACGCGTTTTGAGTCTCAAAAGTTGGCATCACTGGTCAGCTGTTTTATCGTGCGATTCTCCCCCTCTAAAAATACAGAGTGTGAAAGGTGCACCATTTTTTTTAATTTATAGTGTGACATTTATAGAAAAGAACACACTACACTTTAGCAGTGTTGATATTTTTTCAGAAAAGAACACAAAAAAATTAAAAAAGATGCGAAATGGGAAAAACGTGTAACATTTTTGCCAGAAAAGAAAACGCCATAAGTCAAAGTAAAAACAATGTAAAAAATGGTTACTTTTGTGTTAAAAAAAAGTAACCAAAACGGAAAAAAAGTACACAAGTACACATTGGAAAAAAAAGTAACCAATTTTGGTTAAAAGTAACCAAAACGGCAACGCTGCTCGTGAGTTAATTTTAAATTTAATAAAAGCACGAACGTATGCAAAATTTAGAATTCGGTGTAAATAAAACAGAAATTATTTTTTGTAAGTGAGCGTGAGTCAAAATTAACTCACGCAACCATCTCTGATAGAAACCAAACTTATTTATAACAATAACTTTAATACCGAAAATAAAGACAAAAGAGAGTTAAAAACAAACAAGTTGATTTGTTGTTTGTTTTTTCAGATTAAGTATTTAGCAACTGGAGTTGTTTCACAAAAATTTTAATAAGTACAAAAACGCGGTGCCTCTGCAAAAGTTTGGTGTGGTATAAGCTAAAATACTATATTAAAATATCACTTAATAAAATTTGCTGGATCGCAACAAGAAATTTGTTGAAACTCTGTGTATATATCGAAAATACCCCAAATATGGAGCAATTTTTAAAAAAAATATTAAAAATATTTGCAAAACATTTATCTAAAAAACATTAATGCAATTATGTAGCCAAATACCTGAAGTTGATGGTTCCATTTTAATAAAATTACTTTTAGAACGCTTAATAAGAATTATCAGCACCCAAAATATCTCAATTTTCAGTTTTAGGCACGGCACGAAAAATTTTGAAAAAGTTTTTGGCAAATAGTGATGTAGAATTTAATTACCTTTCACCCAGTACCACACACGAATGTGTAGGATAAAGTTCAGCTTTTGAATTAATCCTCACTTTTGGTACATTTCAACCCTCTGTGCGTCGCCCCGGAATTATTTTGACGTACATCCCGAAAATCGAGTTTTGGCAAATTAATTTTTCAGTTTGAAGCGAGATAAATAAAAATTGGTTCGAAAAACTTTTATCGATATTTTACACACTCATAGTGTCATTTATTGAGTTCATTTTGACATTAAAAAAAAACTAGTTTAGAACCAGAATCCTTATTTTAAAGGACTTTTGCACAAAACCATGCTGCCGTACACGCCATTTGTGCCGAAATTATTTGCAGTTGTATTACGTACGGCAAAATAATGTTTACATACGACAAAATAATAGAAATAACAATGTACATAAGAAAACATTTATACGTACCGAGGTTTATAATTTATAAACAAAATGTTAATAATGAAACATAAAAAAACAATAATTTCAATTAATTTTTTTTATTACAATAATAAAAATAAAATAAAAAAAATTCATTTTTCTTAAAAAATTTTATAAAAAAAATAACAATTTATAAAAATATAGTAGGTATATTAAAAATATTTGTACTGACTTTATTTAACTGTCTTATTAATTATTTTAACAAACAGTCATAATACTGCACGTCAATTTTTGGTAAGAAACCGTAAATGCTTTTTATATCACTTTTTTTATCAGCAGATATTTTTTTGCTGCTAATATTTTTAAATTTGTATCAAATATATTATTTGGTGTTGGTATTATACCTTTCCTGGACTTTTTTTCAATGTAGTAGTTTTATATTCCATTTCAGCTGCCGAAGTCTTATAAGATAGTTTAAATAAATCTTCTTTTTCATATTTAATAAGTTTTATCCGGCTAAATGGTACTAATTGAAAATGCATTTTATTAGATTTTTCAGAATAGATCTTAAAATCTGATGAAACCATTTGTATAACTTGCAATTGTACTTTTGGTGATTTATAATTTTTTAATTTTCGGATTAAATCTAACAAGCTATGGATCTCTTTCAATTTTAAATATCTATCAATTGAACTATGGACAACATCAACTTCTTGAATCTGGGAATGACCAGGTTCAGAAAATTTTTGGGTTATAGATTTAATTTGTTTGTTATTATACATGAATTGCAGCAACGAAGTGGCCATGATTTGATTTCTATTTTGTGGCACACATGAATCACTCCATAATATAAGGTGTTCAATATCTTTAAAATCATTTAAAATTCTTTCTAAAATTTTAATTACAGAGCTGGCAATATCATTTCCTGGACGGCCACTGTGCACCTCGCTCCAAATAGCACAATATGTTATATTCGGCACTTCTTTTGATTTCATACATACAGTGGCAGTCATAGTTGAAGAAAATCCTTTAGGCAAAGTAAATACAGTTTGTAAATCAAAACAAATAACGAGCATGTTTCGATTAAAGTTATTTCTATCTTTGTCACGTTCAAGTTTTAATAATCTGTTTTGATTTCTGTGTGATTCATATTGGATTTTATCATTTTCATTTAATAATTTTTCTTTTTCTTGATTTTTAAACATTGTACAACGATCACACTGATCTTTTTTTGGTTTGAAGAATGACAAATTAAAATTGTTGTTAAATATTCTTGAAAAAGATGTTAGTGAAGTGGTATTTTATTGTTTATCTTGAAAAAGACTAAACATTTTGGATAATGTTAAACCCTCCTTCAAATATTTTCGTGAAGAGTTGGCTTGACAATAATGCGAGTCAACCGTAGGAAAACTCTTAAAGTGATCTAAAATTTTATTTTTTGGTTCTTCAGAAACACTACGTTTAATATGTAGGCCTCTTTTTAAGCTTTTAGTAACTCCAGTTGCTTCATCACGAAGATGGTTAAAGTGATAATATATACGTTTGTCTGAAATGTTTGATGTATTTAAAAAGAAGAACTTACATACTTGATGAATTGTATTATCTTTTTCTAATAATACAAAAAAGTATTTTTTTTTTACAGAATTTTCCATTCTTCGTCTTTTAACATCTTTTTTTCATCACAAATTTACCATAAAATCCATTTTTTTCATTATCATTAAGAGACCAAAAGCTTTTAAAAATGGATTGTCTAATATCCTCACCAAAATTTTTGGTACACAAATAAAAGCAAGATGGTGCACATGGAGGTTTCAGTTTTTTTTCTTGAGTTGCAACTCCTTTAGATGAAATATAAGACAATCCTTGTTGACGACGTTTTTTACGAATATTTTGTTTCCAATTTTCTTTATTAGTTTGTCTTTTCCGAGTTATTTTAGGTGTGAGTTCCGAAGTTGATGATATACAACTTGATGGTACACTAAGTAATTTTCATTCTGATTTTTAGTATTTGGTGATTTATTTTCATCGTTAGTGTTGGTTTGAATATCCGGACTATATTCATCAGTCGATTCTATATTAAAAAGATTAATAACATTACATAGGAAGTAATTGTGAATTTTTACCATCTAAAAAGTTTTCGTAAAAACGCTTGAGTTGCGTTCTTTCCTTTGTAATATTAAAATCAGGATCACGTGCCGAATCATCTGAATCAAAGTCTTCTATATAAAACAACTTATTTAAATTTAATTATTTAATTTAAAAATATTTCAGTTACCAATGCTGGAACAATCCTCTGATATTTTATCTTCGCCTAATATTTCATCGGCCTTACTAAAAAAAAGAATATATCGTTGAAATTTTGCCCAGAAATAAAATATGTAGCAATAAAACTATATGAATATTATATATTGTATTAAATGTAGAGCACATACGTCACAATAATGGCGGGTTTATAAATTCCGAATTTTTGCTTTAGTTTTTGCCGCATATCCAAAAAAATGGTGAATACGGCACAATAAGAATAATTCCATTTAATGACTATATTTTATAAATATTATTATATTATTTTATAATTAAAAGAAAACTTCGTACCCGAAACGCATAATTTTTCCTTTTTTTTTAATTTATCGGCAAAAGTACTAAAATGTACAGCTGTGTCAGCACTACATTGTAAATAATAATAAACGTTTACATATGTTTTGTTAATTTTCGTATTGTGTTGGCAAAAATGGAGAAAAAACTTAAAAATTTAAATAATATAAAAATATTAAAGTTAGCGCTTGAAGGCCTGTGCACATTAAAAGAAATAAGTGAACTACACTGTAAAAGAAGAAGACGCTCTTGTTCCGTCAGAGAAATAAACCGCGACAGAAAAACATTTTTGTTAAAATAAAAATGGTCCCTTTTATTGTAAAGGCACTTATTTTTTCCGCATTTTCTATTAAATTTAAAATAAATATATTTTCTTTCATTTTGTTCAAAACACAAACAAACAACAACAAACAGCTGATTCCGTACAGAATGTGCGATCAGTTTCGTTTTTTGCTTAAGCAAATGACAGTTGAAAAACTTATCGAAAAGTTTCGTTAAGTACATTACAGTTTGCCACATAAAATTTATATGTGTTCGCACGTTTGCTTAATCTAGCATATGCATATTATAATTGGGCCTTCATAATTTATTTTTTTTTATCGTCTACGTACATTGAGTTAAGGAGAGTCAAAATAAAAACCATCATACATGAGATGAAGTATGAATATAATGAGTACTTCAAACTTTAAAGATGAGTATTGGTTTGATGATATTGAGACAAGTATGAGTACGTATAAGTACAATAAATTATAAGTCATGATTCGAGTATACTCACTTTTTCAGTACTCATAACTGATCTCTGATACATATGTATGTATATACATTTTAGGAAACTCCGAACAAAGATTTCTTTGTAAAAATTTATAAAAAATACGGTGGGCATAACAGCAACAAGAACAAAATAAATTTTGTTGTTATTTTACAGTAAAACCACTTATACTTAAAATGTTATGAGTAGTTGTGAATCGTAAAAAAAACGATTCATTGCAAATCTCTGATATGTATGTAGTTGAATTTTCTCAAAAATACCAAAATAAAGGTCCAACCATAATGTGCATAAACTAGCTTAAGCCAACTTAAGCAACTGTGCGACTACATGTAAAACGTATGTGACAAACCATAATGTACTTAACCCATTACCGCCCGCTGAACTATAAATAGTACACAACTTAAAGTCGAAGTAAAAATTATATAATGCTGTTTTTCGCTCTGGCAATACTTTTTGCCAGGCAACAAGAGTACATGCAATGTTCTTATAGCTGTTGTAAATCATAGTTGAAAAATAACAGTAAGGGAAATCCCCGTTTTGACTAGCGATTTTTTCTTGCTGGATTGCGAGAGGTTATTTAGTTTATTTTATATTATTTGACTTTCAAAAGCGTTGGAATGCATTTTATCTACTTGATAACACCACATTCTAATTAAATCAAAATAAAACGGTTTATTTCGTATAGAATTGTTTGAGCTGTAACATACTAAGTGCGGCTGTACTAAGTTTAACTAAGTTTAGTACACTGGACGTTCAAGGTAATATAAAGTAGTACGGTGAAGACATTTTTATTTTGGCACTGTGCTTTTGAGTTGAGTTGAAGAGCCTATGGGGAAAGTTAAAAGATGGTGTCCTCAAAGAAGCAGTCTGTACCGAATTACTGTGAAAGGCAAGAAGTGGTGGTGGGTTTTGTTTACTTACGTATTGGATATGACTAGTTCAAATGAATGGATGTTATATTGCATAACAAAATCTGATAATCATATTGATCAATTATGGTTTTGAAGACATATAGCACGAACGCATCTAAGCAACAAAAAGAATAATAAATATAGGCAAACAATTTCTAGAATTGAAGAAGAAGACAGGAAAAATAATGGCTACAACCCCCAAAAATTACCAAGTCAACTTAGATGTGCTATGTGCTCAAATCGAGTTAAAACGTCATGTAAAAAGTACCTGAAAACGCTATATTTGGAAAGAGTGTGTTTTGCAAAATACCACTCATAAGCGCCCATTGTACTAAACTTAGTACACCTCTAAAAACACAACTTAGAATATTTTTTCCCCGTTTTTTCTTTTTTACTACATTATAAATGATATTTAAAACTAATAATAAAAAATTAATTTTAAAAATTGTTCATGGTTTTTATTTGGGCGTTAATGGGTTAATGAAACTTTTCGTCAAATGCCATTTGCTTAAGCAAAGTGCCAAACTGAACGCACTTTCCGTACGGAATGATCTGTTTTTTTGATTTCATTAAGAGATTTTGTACAATGAAAAATGTTATTAGTGAAGTGTCAGAAAAAGTAAACAAGCTAGAAACAGAAATAACAAAAATAGAAACAGTAGAATCAAAAATAAAAAAGATGGGTGAAGAAATAAAAACTTTAAAAACACAATTACGGCGACAAGAAAATTTTACTATCGCGAAAGACATTCGTATTAATGAAATACCCTTTAGTCCGAATGAAAATTTACACGAAATCTTCAAAAACATATGTTCAACGATAAACACAACCATTCCCCCAATCAAAAGCATATATCGGTTACAAAACCATAACAACAAAAAGAAAAATGACTCGCCTGATGCTGCAATTATTGTAAAAATGTGGTCCCCATACGACAAAAATTTCTTCTTAAAAACATTATCGAATTTTAAGAAACTCAATAAAGACTTTTCCTTTCGATTGAATCAGATTGGTTTCGTTTCTGAAAATAGATTCTTGTGAATGAAAGCTTAACAAAGGATAATTATGAAATTCTACGTGCTGCAGTAAAAATGAAAAGGGAGCGCAGGATACATAGTGCCTTCTCCATGCGAGGGATCGTATATGTTAAAAAAACTGCAAATGATCCTATTATTCAGATTGATGAAATCGAGCATTTGGATTGGTTATTTCCCGTATCAGGTGATCAGTTTAGTTTTGGCGCTAGTCACCAAAGCAATAACACAATGCAGCTACAATAATATATTTTTATTTTTATTTGTGAATAACTTTATTTTTTCTTGCCATCTACTTTTTTTTTTTATTATTTGCGATATTTTGTCTTTTTTATTATTTTACAATGCTTCTATTTATAAATTATTTTTATTTAAAAAATCCTATGTTAACTCTTGCGTTACTTCTTTTATTTTATTTTTGTGTATATATAAATGAACTTTCAAAATAATTTAAGGGATGGCACGGTACTGCAAATATGATCAAAATTCTTTCTAAACAAGCACACGGTTTAAAAATCTGTCATATAAATGCTCAGAGTTTGGCGTCTAAAATTGAAGAATTCCGGTACATATTTGAGAACTCCAACATTGATATTGTATGCGTTTCAGAAACATGGTTTCATACAAGTATCACTGATCTTTCAATTTCTCTAAGTGGCTACAATTTAATAAGGGTTGATAGAGTTAGGCGCGGTGGTGGAGTGGCTATTTATATTAGAAAAGGTATAGCTTACAATATTAAAAGCACATCTTATAGTAATGATGATGGTGATAGTAATAATTGCTTGGTGGAATACATCTTAATAGAAGTCATATCCGATAGAAGAAAATTACTGGTTGGAAGTTTGTACAGGCCTAATAATAATATACCAATGGAACCGTTTTTTTCAATTTTGGAGAACTTCACAGCTTTATATAATGACGTTGTCCTTGTGGGTGATTTCAACTCAAACCTTTTGACTGACAGTAGCATTATCGACATCTTGGCACCATTAGGACTTGTTCCAACTAACGTAACCACACCTACTCACTTTACCTCGTCCAATAGCACTCTAATAGATCTTCTCTTTGTTGGTAATAACAGGAATGTTCTATTTTACGACCAACTGTCCGCCTCGTGTTTTTCGAAACACGATTTATTGTTCATGACCTATAATTTTCAATTGCAAGTACCACCCTATTCAATAACTTTTCGTGATTTCGAAAATATTAATTACACCACACTGGAACTAGAATTACTCAGAGTTAATTGGAATGCAATCTATTTTATGGCTTCACCAGAGGATCAACTAGCCTTTCTTGAGCGTAATATATTATGTTTGTTTGATAAATCTGTTCCAATAAAAACCAAAATAGTGGGTCAAAAAAATAGACCATGGTTTTCACCATATATTAAGCAAGCTATTAAGCAAAGAGACTTAGCTTTTTCTCGTTGGAAACGGTTTAAAACAAACGATCTACACGTTGAATATTGTTCAGCAAGAAAGACAGTACACAAAATAATTAAGCAGGAAAAATCTAAATTTTACACTGAAAAATTCTCCACGGCTCTGGGATCAAAGAAAACCTGGGATATTGTAAAAGAAATTGGTGTTGGTAAATCTAGAAATTATGACCCTGTTTTTATTGTACCAGATGTTCTTAATGAAAAATTTTTGAATATTCCTTTTGTAGAAGCTGATATTAGTTTTTACAATCATAGCCATAACAATCGTGAACCTCATTATAACTTCTCTTTCGATTGCGTAGATCAGTTCGATGTCATAAGGAACTGTATGTTAATAAAATCAAATGCAGTTGGCGTCGACGAAATTCACCCAAGATTCTTTAAAATAATTCTTCCAATAATATTGCCCTATGTTACACATATATTCAACAATATAATTACCACTAGTCATTTTCCCCCAAATTGGAAAAAATCTAAAATTATACCAATACCTAAAACTAAATCAGAATATAGGCCAATCGCTATTTTACCCTTTATGTCCAAAATATTTGAGAGGATAATACATAGTCAGATATCTAATTTCGTAAATGATCTTAATTTGCTTAATGATAAGCAATCTGGGTTTCGTCAAAAACACAGTTGCATAACTGCTCTTGTAGATGTTGCGGAAGATATAAGAAGTGAGATAGATGAACGAAAAACCAATATTTTAGTACTTTTAGACCATTCGAAAGCTTTTGATACAGTCGATCATAACGTCCTATGTTATAAACTACAGCACATGTTTATGTTTTCTACAGCCGCTACACAACTAGTATTTACATATCTTACCAACAGGCATCAGTATGTTCAAAGTGGTAACGATAAATCAAATTTACTACCTGTTATGAGAGGTGTACCGCAGGGGTCAATTATTGGGCCTCTACTATTCTCGCTTTATGCTAATGACCTGCCGAGTCAACTTACGCACAGTAAAATCAGAATGTATGCTGACGATATACAAATTTACATCAGTTGTGATTTATCTAAAATTGAACAGTGTGTCTTAACTCTAAATACCGAGTTAAAACATATTTATAAATGGGCTACTGCTAATGGTCTTAGTATCAATCCAAAAAAGTCTAAATATCTTCTAATCCAAAAACGGACTACTATAAGTGATCATATACCGGATATTTTTCTTAATGACACACGTATAGAAAGGGTAAACTCAGCAAAAAATCTTGGAATTATCTTTAATAAGAACCTGACATGGAGCAATCATATTAATTATGCATGTGGCCGTACGTATTCCATGCTTAGAACTCTCTGGCAAACGCAGTATTGCACACCTGTCAAAATAAGAGTACTTCTTGCAAAAACCTATTTATTGCCAGTTCTGATGTATGGATGCGAATTATTTGCCAAATGCGATACCGCAAGTACAGGAAAACTAAACTCAGTTTACAAAAGTATTGTGCGCTATGTATATGGCGTGAAAAGGTTTGATTCTGTTTCGCCTTTTACGGCAAAACTATATGGTATTCAGTTTGATGCCATACTCAAAACAAGAGTACTCCTGTTCATGCACAAAATCGTGTATACCCAACAACCACAACATCTCTATAACCGCTTAACCCTATTGAGTTCTAATAGAGGAAAGCGAATCTTATTGTTTAGACATCATTGTTTAACTTCTGATTGGCAATTTTTTCTTAATGCAATCCGGCTTTGGAATCTACTCCCGCACAACATACAAATAATAAGTAACGCACTGATATTTAAAAAATGCATTATTAATTTGTTTACATGTTAATTTGTTAACTAAACACTTTTCTTTTTCTTTTTTGTTTTCTTTTATAAATTTATAAATTAATTAGTTTAAACACTTTATCTTTAAGAATTATAATTTTTTTTTTCTTTTTAATGTTTCTGCTAAAACAATGTTCTATACTGCAATAAGAGACTTTAAGTCTTGTGTATAGAATTGGAAATAAATAAATAAATAAATAAATTAAAAAAAAAATAAAAAAAAAACAATTAGTATGCAAAATCAAGAAATAGATGATATTACTCATATCTTATCACTTTTTTATAATTTATTCAACAATTAGCAGTTTTTACTGTTTGCAAATTTTCAATAAAATAAAACATAAAATAAACAAATACAGGGCTGTAATTTTGGATACTTTTTAATTTAAAGTACTCGCAAAATTATAAAATACTGCACAAATATGCAACATGGGTTACATGCATCATGTAATTACATTATGGCCACTTAAAAGTTTTTTTAAGTTTACTTATGCATTTGACAGACTTTTCGTTCATTTTCGACAGTTGCTTAAGCTAGCTTATGCACATTATGGTTGGGCCTTAAGGTTTAGACGACCAGCCGCCCAAACAAATAATGTCCGACCAAATTTGGTCGAAAAAGACCAAAAATGGCAACGCTGATTTCATTGTAAACATTATCAATAAAACAAGCATAACAAACATGACTCTCACTGAAACAAAACAAGCACAATTCGAAAAGTTTCTCTCTATAGTTTTGTTAGTGCTTGTACTTATGTTCAAATGAAGTAGAACATCAAAACAAAAACAGCCATTGAAATAAAAAAAAACGGTTAATAACGGTTAAATAATATCATTCATTTTTATTTGTTTTGTGTTGTTTTATTTGTTTTTCCAAATGTGAATTAAAAAAAAAAATTATTTTTGCATACGAGTGCATACATACATATGTACATACATACATGCATATATTTTTTATGTTCATTAAAAATGCAAAAGTTTCTTTGCAAGTTTGGCCTACGAGTTATTCAAACATGTTTTGAATGTTCCAAAATAGTTTTGATGTTCTACTTCATTTCTCTTCTACTTCAGCCTTCTTCTATTGTAATATTGTTTTGTTGTACTTGTGTTGTCTTCTTCAATGTTTTGATCGTGAAACAAAATAAATATTTTCGGAAGTATGTATGTATGTGTTTTGCAATGAGCAAGTAATACACACTAATTGCAATTTCATGAAATGCTTTTGACATTTTTGTTGTGTTTGTGCCGCACTTTAATTTCAATACCCATGTGAAAAATGCAAACAAATCAGAATATTTAGAATTTTAACTTCACTTTTATTTAAAATTCACTTTGTCTTGCACGAAAGAGGAATTCTAAATTCTGTACCTAATATTATTTGTAATAGAATTTAAACTATAAAACAGGGTATTGGAAAATAAAATTAAAGTCAAAAAAATTTACCATACAATTTTTTTACTTTTACTTTTATAAAGTTAGGCAATGTCGCCAAAGAGTGGTAATACTCTCTAATGTATACAATAAAATATAATAAATATGTATGTATGTCATTATACAACTACTTCTGCGTAGTGCAATGTACATGTATTTAGCAGTCATTTAAAAGTAAGTTTTTAAGTAATGTAGCATGTCAATACCAAGTTTTTGTACATACTCGTACATACATATTGATAAAAACCATACAAAATATTTTAAATAAAATCTTACATATTTTTTAAATAAAACACACAACTTAAAGCACATATTTTAAAAAATGTTTGGTACAACAAATAATTTTTGTTTATAAAATTTGCTATTTTCACATTTTACGGCACTAGGAAAATTGTGTTTGGAATCAATTGCAAAAGGAATCACATCATACTCACACTGGGTATATTATCACTATTGCATACTTGTTCCGACAGCAATCGATCTCGTATTTCCCATGCGAAAATGCTGGGACATTCGCGTTTGTAATCTGCTATTTTTTGTACAACTGGTGTGGTGGCAACTCGAGGTTTTGAACCGCCAATGGCACGTGGCTTAATTGACCCAGTTTCATAATACCTGAAAATAATTTTAAAACAAATAATTCTTTGTTAGCAATTGTATATTAATTATGTACTTAGCAAATGTACTAATGAAAACACATTAAATTTAATTGCTTAATTTAATATTTTTAATATAGAAAAATTAATGAAAAATAAATTTTAATTAAAGAATATTTTAAAAAACAAAATCTAAAACAATCTTGAAAATCTTCTTCTTCTACAACATTTTGTACGCCAGGTTGCTAATCTTTATATACCCGAATCTTTAATACCCTCCACCTAAACGTAATAAGATATACAAAAACTACACTGGTTATAGGTCCTATAATATAGGACTGTATATCCTTATTCTCTGTAAGGTGAGGCTTATTTTGGTTGAATTTCATCTCAATAAAGTTATTTACAAGAGTTGTATGGTTGTTTAGTATGCTTGAAATGGACTTAATTCGGGAGCTATAGCCAATTATTGACTGACAGCTACAAAATCCAGTAGCAGAATTGCGGTATAACTACGGTGACCATCCGTCCTGTATTTTACAGGACAGTCCTGTTTTTTAACATGCTGTCCCTTGAGATTTTTTTGTAAATACAGGACAGTACAATGTCCCTTATTTCCTAATTTGATATGCAAATGTCCTCTTTTTAGCATATACATTGCACGAACATTAATACAAAATTATCATAAAAATCCAACTGTATACTTTCCCTACATTTCCAAAAGTTAAAATAGCATTCATTTTAATATAGATATGGCTCCAACAAAAATAAAATGTAATTTCAATGATGACTTAAAAAGCGAGTTTCCATTTATTAAAACAACAAGTAGCAACAACAAGAGGTGAGATGTGAAATATGTTTGGCACATTTTTCTATAGCAAATAGTGGACGTACTGATATTAAACAGCATTTGCAAACACAAAAGCATAATAGAGCAGATTTAGGCAAATCATCAAGTAAAGTTTTAACGAATTTTTTAAGAATTAATACATTCAATGATAAAGAAAAGGACCTGGCTATTGTAGAAGGTACTTGGACATTTCACAGTGTTCAGCACAATTTTTCATTTAGGTCTAACGATTGCACATCAAAACTGATAAAATCGTGTTTCAATGAAAAATATTCTTGTGCTAGAACAAAATGTGAATCCATTGTTAACAATATTTTTACACCAATGTCATTAAATACAATCAAAGCAGATTTGTCAAACGTTCAATCTATCACAATATATTTAGATTGTTCGAATCACAAAAAGGTTAGAATTTGTCCAATATTAATTCGATACTTTCTGCCGAATAAAGGAATTCAGATTAAGATTTTGGATGTTAAAGACCTTATTGGAGAAACTTCAAATATTATTTCAAAATATGTGCAAGAGACTCTTGAAAAAAATTAAATAATTAGTAAAATGATAGCGTTTTGTGGAGACAGCACAAATTGTAATTTTGGTGGTGCAGCGAGAAAAGGTCAGAATAATATCTTTCACAAAATACAAAACTTCATTGGCCAAAAACTGATAGGTGTAAATTGCGCTGCACATATTTTGAACAATTGCATACAAACTGCAGCAGAATGCTTACCTATTGATATTGAAGTTATTATTGTCAAAATTTATTCTTTTTTATATATTTATACAGTTAGAATTGAAAATTTCAAAGAAATATGTGAAGATATTGAAATAGAATATAAAAAGTTACTAGGACATGGTTAACTTTAATGCCTGCTTTGGAAAGAATCATAAAACTATTTGAATCTTTAAAATTATATATTATGTCTCAACCAAAATGTCCGACAATATTACGAAATTTTTTTATAAATCCTTGTGCTGAATTATGGTTATCTTTTGCATATAGCCAAGCTTCAACATTTCATAAAGCTATTCTTAAAGTAGAATCACAAAATATTTCAATGCCTTAGGCTTCAATTATTTTAAAAGATTTAAAATTTAAATTGGTCGAACGGAAAAAGGAACTGTTTTTACCCCTTACTGTCAAAAATATTATTCTCGAATTACAAAAAAGTAATGATTTTGATGAAACAATAACTAAAGAACATATAACAAATTTTTACCAAACATGCATTCATTACCTAAATCAGTGGGATAAAGCTTTTAGAGATGTAGAAATTTTATACTGGATATTGTTACGAAATATGGGACAAGATTGAAAAAACGTTGTCCTATCTAAATGAATTAAGAAATGATTTAAAAATAAATAATGAAGATTTATTTGATGAAGTGAGCTGCGTGAAAAATTTTGCAAATAATGAAAAAATAGAAGACTGGAGGGTAAAAAATATATCAGTAGATGAAAGATGGATTGAAATTTTTAATCACTTTAAGACAAATGTGATTGCATATACAAATATATTGATACTTGTTGAATTTTGTCTATGTCTACCAGCTTCAAATGCTGCTACCGAGAGAGTGTTTTCAATAATGATTAATATTTGGACCACCGAAAAATCGCAATTAAAAGTAAATACTTTAAGATCATTATTAATTACAAAATGAAATTTTAAAATGAATTGCTCAGAATTTAAAGGATTTTTAATTAACAATCCAGATGTTTAAAAAAAATCCATTCTGTGGAAAAATATCAAACTTCATAACTAAATTTATCATTTATGTAGTTGTTTTTTCTGTTTTTTTGTTAGCCTTAGTCAAGAAGACTGTTTATAAAACCAAATTTATTTTTTTAAATTATAATATTATAAAAACTTTTTATTTAACTTTTTATTCTAATCAAGAAGACTTGTTTTTGTTGTTACTTAATTTTATAATAATAATAATAAATATATTATATGATTATTTTTTCTGTTTTTCTCTTCATTTTTAACATAATTTTGTATATGTCCTGTATTTTCCTTTCCCAAAAATGGTCACCGTAGGTATAACCGATATTAGTATGATTGGCAAAATTTCAGGTTATGGGGGACACCCCTGGGAAAAAAAAAAAATGCCACGCCCCCTTAAATGACCCCAGGAGTGCGAAAATCATAATGAATAAGGGGGCTCACGCCCCCTATGGGCGTGGCAGTCGAAAAACGACCCGGCGCACCTACGTAGACAATATGGGTATCAAATGAAAGCTAATGTCTTCACGATTCCAAAAATAGCCGTATCGTCCAATTCACGACCCCAGTCGTGAATGTCAAAGGCAGTAACGCAATCCATATTTAGTGATGTTCTCGTGTCAAGAGTCAAATCATAAATGAGGATAAGTACAAAATTAAGAAACGAGGAAAACTCTTGAAAGCTTCTGATTGATTAATGAAAATTTGTTATACTGGCTTCGCTTAGTAAAGTTTTTCTGCGTGACCGGCCTACGGCCGGGCTTAGGGGTTTTTAACTCCAGTATGTCTTAATTCTAGACGGCGGGGATCTCGAGTGCTCGGCCTCTGGCCGAGCTAAAAAGAAATAAACAAAAAAAGTCCTTCCCCCATTTTATAAAAATTAACATATCTTCCTCAAATTCTGGACGATCTGGCAACTACGGGTATTTTTGGAATCGTGAAGACATTTCCTTTCATTTGATACCAATATTGCCTAAGTAGGTGGCATGGGTCGTTTTTCACCCCCGCCCCTATTTAACAAAAATGGCCGTATCGGCTGCAAAAACCGCCCGATCTGGCAACTATGGCTATTTTTGGAATCGTGAAGACATTAGCTTTCATTTGATACCCATATTGTCTACGTAGGTGGGCCGGGTCGTTTTTCGACTGCCACGCCCATAGGGGGCGTGAGCCCCCTTTTTCATTATGATTTTCGTACTCCTGGGAACATTCTGAAGGGGATGGCATATTTAGATTTTTTCTCTAGGGGTGTCCCCCATAAACTGAAATTCAGCCGTATGATTTCTGGATTAAAATTTCTGATCTGTATAAAAGTTGGTTCGATATAAATATTTATTAGACATTTTTGTGGGTTAAATTGTTTTTCGGAAATGGTTGTTATATGGCAAATCATCCGCCGGTCTTTTTTAATTTTGGAACAGTGAATTTTATGCATATGAGGATATCTAACGTCGAATTTCAACATAATAACGGTATATTTAAGATACATATGTATTAGTACTAACGTGGATTTCGGTAGTGGACCTTATATGGGGGTTATAGTTAAATATGGACCGATATTCTCATAATCCAGCAGGTTGATTTTGGCATATATGATAATGATCCGCTATTTAAAAGAGATTTATGAGCATAAAAGTAATTTTCGGAAAAGGGGAATACGGTCAAATATGAACCGAAATTCACAAAATTCTGCACAATGTTTTTTGTGTATATGCAAATGATCTGTACAAAGTTTTGAGTCGCTGCCGATATTTATAAGATATATGTCTTTTTCGATTGTGGTCCTTGTATGGGAGCTATGACTAATTATGGGCTGACCACTATACAATTTAGTACAACAATTTATTTATCTACAAGGATTATTTATGTCAAATATTAACCATTTAACGTTTTATACGTATTTAAGTGAATTTTGGAAGTGGACTTTATATGGGGTCTATGGTTAAACACGGACCGAACTAAAAACAATTTTGTTTTTTGATATCTTTTTGCATAAAACTTATTTTTGCTGAATTTTGTATTGATATTCCAATTTTATAGGCATTTATGTATAATTGAGCAATATTTCGGTAAGATTTTTGTATGGGGGCTATGAGAAATCATGGACCGATTCTTACTATTTTCCGCACACTTTCTTCTTTTATCATAAAAACAGCGTATACAAAATTTCATGGTATTATCTGCAATATATTTCAAAATATTGCAAGAAAATCGACAAAAAATATAAAATTTTTATAGACATTGTCTCACAATTTGCTCCGTCACTCTGGTTCTGGTTCTGGTTTACCGATTTTATTGATTTTCAATACCAAATTGCCTAAGAATATACAAAACAGTTTTCCGGAGAAGCTGTAAAATTACGTTGTTTATTTTGGACGTGAGAGTGTTTTACACGGACGGACATGGCTCAATAAACTTTGTTGGGTCTCAGGTGAATATTAACAAAGTTTCACATGTAATGACAGACGTACTATTCCCACTTTTGGTGGTGGAGTATTATCAAAAAACTGGTCGCATCTATGCCAAATCGCCTTAAATCTGTTGTAGTTAACAAAGGCTATCACACCAAATATTAAATCGTGTGATTGCCAGTTTAAATTTCAAGATTTCAAAACCCATACGTGTCTGCATAAAATGATAATTGTTTTTTGAAAATATGTAATAATAAACACAAGTTCATTATTCGATTTAATTATTTGTTTAAGAAACGGCATTTAGGTATTAGAGAGATAGTATGTTATGTAACACAAAATGTACATTAGATGATTTAGTATTTTGATTGCTACAGAGGGACGGGTGGGGAAGAGAATATGAAATTTGTTTCCCGTTCTCGGAGGCACGCATTTGCTATGCTTTTTGACATTTGCTTTATTTCTTTTCGGCGTGCTTTTTTGTCTATGTTATATATTTGACTTTGTTTAAATAAAAATAAAAAAATAAATAAAATAAAATAAATGTTTTTATAAATTTTATCTTTTATTATTTATTTAACAAATCAAATATACCTACATTAGCAAAGCAAATACAGTAGTAATTAAAAAAAAACAACACTGCAATTAGACAAAAGTAAAAAAACAAGTAAGAGTGCTATATTCGGCTGTGCCGAATCTTAAATACCCTTCACCTAAGCGTAATAAGAAATACAGAAACTACACTAGACTAGAATATCCTAATTCTGTGTTTTCTATTCAGTCTAAGTGCAAATTTTATTAGTATTTGATATATTGTTTGAAAGACAATTTTACGACCAACATAATTTATGTTAAATATTTTGAAATGTTGTCTAATTTTTACCATTTTAATTGATTTAATTACCAATTCTTACCATAATTTACAGAGTTTGTCTGATGTTCATAATAATCTTGAGTGTAATTTAACAAACAGAGTATAAAAAAGGGGTACAATTCGGTTTTAGTGATTTTGATCAAAAAAAAAAAAAAAAAAAAATCAAATAGGGCTTTTAGAGGAGATACCAGCAAAAAAAAATTTGTTGGCGGTCACGTCTATTTTCGAGGGGCGGGCCCTTAAAGTTGAAAATATATAGGCCTATATCTCGGGAACTACTAGGTGTCTGATAATTTGTAATACATTAAATAAAAGGTATTAAAAATACCTTTCCAAAGATATATATCATGATTATAAAATATGGACCGAATATGGGTTAAATCCGAAAAGAATATTTTTTGACCCGAATTTATTTGTTTTTTGGAAATGCTTCTATATGGCAGGTATGACAAATTATGGGCCGATTTTCTTAAATTTTGGAACAGTTATTTTCATGCATATGGGGATATTTCACGTAGAATTTCAACGTAATAACGGTATATTTAAGATATATATTAGTATTAACGTGGATTTCGGTAGTGGACCTTATGTGGGGGATATTGTCAAATATGGACCGATATTCTCAAAATCCAGCAGTTAGATTTAGGCATGTATGTAAATGATCCGTGTAAAATTTTGGATTGTTACCCTTATTTATAAGCGATTTATGAGTATAAAAGTGATTTTCGGAAGAGGGCTTTATATGGGGCATACGGTTAAAAATAGACCGAAATTAACAAAATTTTGTGGGATGATTTTTGTATACATTAAAATGATCTGTGCAAAGTTTTGAGTCGGTACCGATATTTATACAATATATATAGGGAAAAATGTCTTTTTCAGATGTGGTCTTTGTATGGGAGCTATGACCAGTTGTGGGCCGACCACCATAAAATTTGGTACAACAATTTATTTGCCTATAAAGAGTATTTATGTCAAATTTTAGCCGTTTAACATTATTTATATCTGTTATATGCGTATTTAAGTGAATTTCGGAAGTGGACTTTATATGGGGTCTATCGTCAAACATGAACCGAACTAAAAAAAATTTCGTTTTGCGATTTCTTTTTGCACAAAACTTAGTTTTGCTGAATTTTGTCTTGATATTCCAATTTTATAGGCATTTATGTATAATTGAGCAATATTTCGGGAAGATTTTTGTATGGGGGCTATGACCAATTTTGGGCCGACCACCATAAAATTTAGTACACCAATTTATTTGTCTATAAAGAGTCTTTATGTAAAATTTTAGCCGTTTAGCATTATTCATATCTGTTTTATACGTATTTAAATGAATTTTGTAAGTGGACTTTATATGGGGTCTATCGTCAAATATGGACCGAACTAAAAAAAAATTTCGGTTTGTGATTTCTTTTTGTATAAAACTTATTTTTGCTGAATTTTGTCTTGATATTCCAATTTTATAGGCATTTATTTATCATTAAGTCATATTTCGGGAATATATATATTTGTATGGGGGCTATGAAAAATCATGGACCGATTTTTACTATTTTCCGCACACTTTCTTCTTTTATAGTACAAACAACGTATACAAAATTTCATGGTATTATCTGCAATATATTTCAAAATATTGCAATAAAATGGACGAAAAATATCAAATTTTTATGGAGGTGGTCTCACATATTGGTTCATAACTCTGGTTAACCTAAACCGATTTTGCTGATTTTAAATAGCAAACTTCTCGAAAGCACTTCTGACAGAATTATTGAAGGTTTGGATCCCGAACATATCTTGGGACTTCAAAAAACTGATTTCAACATCCAGACAGACGGACATGGCTTAATCGACTTCGCTATCTATAAGGATCCAGAATATATATACTTTATAGGGTCGGAAAATTATATTGTGGAAATTTCACACGGAATGACAAACTTATATATACCCTTCTCACGATGGTGAAGGGTATAAAAATACATATAAATTGGAATGTTTCCGACAACAATGTTTCCCTGTATGACCGCGAAGGAAAATACAAATAAGGATTCCAGATGTCTCCCTGTGTAAACGGGGACAATAAGTGTGTATGTATCTTACAGGAATGATAATATAAAGAGCTGTACATATTACTTAAATTGCCTATACACTACGTGTTTTTGCTTATGTATTTTTAAGTTTACAACTCACATGTTTTTTATTATGTCTGTCAAAATTAGTTAATTTACATAAGGGTTTTAATTTTTGTCACCAACTTATATGCACAATTACACGTGACATCGCCATGATTATTTACAACAGTTGATACGCTTAAATATTAAATAATATTCTTTTTTCACACATAAATTTCCATGTCGTTTCTTTAAAAAATGCGTTAAAGCCGCTGCAAACATTTTTGGTAGCGTCACTTAACTGCCGGTGTCAAAAATATTGATTTAAGGTTTTTCGTTTTTTAATATACAAGATGTGGAGCTTGTATCAAAAATTTTTAAATAATTTATATGTATCATTGTTATTAAATTATCAAAATGGTATAAAAAAATATTTAATTTATCACAAATGCAAATTCTTCATACGGTCGGCTAATGATAGCACAGATATTTAACCGTCGACAAATCTTTTCATCTGGCATATATGTACATATGAAAACATGTGTTTGAACATAAGAAAATAGAACATGTTCTAATTAGTGCTGGCAAATTCTACTACTTTCCATTAGTCAATAATATTCAATACTTTTTATTTGGGTACTCAATACTACTCGATACTTTTAACGGAGTTTTTGAAATTGTAACGCATAGTTTTTATCTGCAAATTGAAGAGGTTTCTTCAAAAAAAAAAAAAATAGATCTTTAACTATTATTGGTTTTGTATGTCTTTTATTATTAAATCAAAAATAAATGTAAAGCTAACTTTTAATTCAACGGTAACAACAACTTAAGAAATAATATACAGCTTTATTTCGGCAGTTGGATTAATTTTGTAACTCACAGATTGTTGTCTTTTTATACAGTGATGTATGTTTATGCACTATTTTACCCACTCAACTTGCTTAAAAATACAACTCAGAAAGTATCGAGTAACTACTTTTGAGTATTGAGTATCCAAAAAAAAGGGCAAATACTCGGTACCCATTACTCAATATTTTGCCAGCACTAGTTCTAATTGAAATTTTGTGTATTTTACACGCGATAATATCAACTAATGAAAACAAGAGCAGTTCAAATTTTTGGGATAGTTAATATTTACAAATGGCACAAAATACTCCGACGGGCGCATAGTTTTTCTTTTTCTAGGTCCGATGAATGTATTGTTGACACATTTTTAAATTGCATTTTTATTCTTTTTTTATTCCAGATACTGTGGACTTTGTCACTGCATATTTCTTCGCTAAATTAGTAACAGTAACACTTGCACCTTTTCATAAATTCTCCAAAACTTTATATTTTTTCTTTAAAGTTAGAAATTTATGTTGCTATGTTTGTTTGTGTCTGCGTACATGTAAAAACCCAGCTGCGAAATTTTCGAGGCCTTCAGCTAGAAGGCCTTCTGTAAGACCTTCCTAGACCTTTTTTTTAGAACCAGTACTCATGCTCGCTTGCCTTCTCAGGAAGGCATGCCTACTCCCTTCTAGGTTGTTTTTTATTATGTGTATAAATTAAACAAAAATTTTGTTTTTTTGTTTTTTAAAAAATATTCGCTTTTAACCGCTTGGGTTAAAAAGCGTTCTTTATTTTTTTTTTTTTTTTTTTTTTTTTTTAACTTCCCTTTATTATTACACCTGTCAACAAGATGACAATAAGTAATTTAATTTACAGAGGTGGGATGATAATTATCTTAAATCAGTACCTAAGATAACTTAAATCGAATTATTGAATGGTAAGTAATATATAAGTTTTTTAGTATCGCTCAGCTAGATCTGAAGGTGTATACCGTTTAAGTCTTCTAGGTGCCAGGATTTCGTTTGCCGGCAACTGTCTGAGTTCCATGTTGGAATGTTGTGTTAAACGAGTTGTATGTTTAATGCTGCTGATACGGATAATTTCTTTTATTGTTTTGACGTTTAGATCTCGATGTATGTCCTCATCTCTAATATACCATTCTGCGTTGACAATAGTTCGCAATATTTTAGATTGAACTCGTTGAATAATTTTTAAGTTTGTTGTGCTAGCTGTACCCCATATTTCTACCCCGTACTTCCAAATTGGCGCTATAATTGTGTTGTATATAAGTAGTTTGCTTTAAGTTGTTAGTTTAGATTCTCTCCCTAACAGCCAAAATAATTGTCTAAACCTGTTGTTTATTTCTTTTTTCTTTTGAGTGATGTGATCTTTCCAGTTAAGTTTTGAGTCAATTATAATGCCAAGATACTTCGCCTTTGTATCCATAAGAATTTGTAGAGTATTTATTTGAATAGGTTGAAAGTTTGTTATCTTTCTATTAGTGTAGATTACTTGAATTGTTTTATCACTGTTTACTTGAATTCCCCAACTACGGAACCAATTCATTGTATTATTGAGCAGTTGTTGTAAGTTTTGCATAGCCCATTTGATGTTTGCGTGTGATGATAGCAGAACAGTGTCGTCAGCAAATGTTGCTATCATATTGTTATTTGTTGTAGGAGTTGGAATATCTGATGTAAACAGGAGGTAAAGCATTGGTCCGAGGACACTACCTTGAGGTACTCCAGCTTTTATAGAAAGTATTTTTGAATACTCGTCTTTATATTTAACATAGAATTTTCGGTTTTGTAGGTAGTTTTGTAGTATTAAGAAGAATTCTTTTGGCAATTGATTTTTTAGTTTATGAAGAAGACCTTTGTGCCATACGCTATCAAACGCCTTTGCAACGTCGAGGTATGTTGCAACGCAAAAGTTTTTTTTGTCAATATCAGACGATATTTTATTTGTTACTCTATGAATTTGTTGTATAGTAGAGAACTTTCGCCTAAATCCAAATTGGTGTTTGGGGATGAGTTGTCTTTCTAGAAGAATTGGTTCAATACGTTCATAGAAGAGTTTTTCGAAGATCTTTGACAGCAGTGGCAGAAGGCTAATTGGCCTGTAAGATGTTGTTTTTGAGGCATCTTTGTTTGGTTTAGGAATAGCGATTATCTCAGCGACTTTCCATACTTTTGGGAAATATTTAATATCTATAACTGAATTAAATAATTTTCTTAGATAGACTAGGGCCTTATTCGGCAATTCTTTTAGTAAGTTTCCGGTGATCTGATCATAACCAGGAGATTTATTATCTTTTGTTGTTTTTATAATTTTTTTAATTTCATTAATTGAAATTCTTCTGATATGAGAGTTGGAAGAGCTGTTTGGAAAACTTTGAAGAGTTATATCCTTTTCGTCCATTGGATTTGTAAAGGTTTTAGAAAAATGATCTGCAAGAACATTAGCTTTTTCTTCATTTGTGCGGGCCCATGTGAGATCAGGTTTTTGGATCGGCGGCTGATGTAAAATTCCATTATTTATTTTTTTGGTTGCTTTCCAGAGCGAGAAATTTGTTGTAGCTGATGAGCCAAGGTTAGTAAGATATCTTTGTAGTTTATCTTCTTTGTCCTTCTTTAGCAAGTTTTTGAGATCTTTTGTGAGCCTATTAAGGTGGGTTTTGTCCTGAATTGACCTTGTAGTTTGCCATCTTTTTCTTAATCTTCGTTTGGCTTTTATTTTCTCTTGGATGTGAGGTGGGATACTGAATTTATCTACTGTGTGTGTTCTGGATGGAGTAGAATCACTAACCGCGTTTATAAGCGTATCATTGAAAAAAGTTATAGAATTATCCAATTCTTCTTCGGTTTTTAGCGATATATTTGTCTCGAGTTTTGTCTCTAAGATTTCCCTGAAACAATCCCAGTCGGTTTTCTTGTTGTATATAAATTTATTTTGATTGGATAGAAGTACATCGGTTTGGTATATAAGTACCACTGGAGAGTGGTCAGAAGATAATTCAAAGCATGATTTTATATTTAGATAATCATGTCTTATATTCTTGGTAATAAAAAAGTCTAAGAGATCTGGTTTTTTGTGAGTGTTTGTAGGCCAGTAAGTAGGCTCTCCAGTACTTATAAATTTGCATTTGAATTCATTTATTGCCTCTAGTAAATTTTTTCCTTTCGATAGTGTTAATCGAGATCCCCAAACTGTATTTTTGGAGTTAAAATCACCACCCACTATAAACCGATTCCCAAGAGATTTAAGGAGTTCAAGATATTCAATTTTTGTGTTATTATGTTTCGGCGGGCAGTAGACTGCAGATAATACAAATGGACCGTGTATATCTTCTATTAAAATGGAAGTAGCTTGAATATAATCTTTTCTAAAATTCTGTAATTCAGTACATTTAATGGATTTTCGTATTATTATTGCTGTACCCCCATGCGCTGTGTTGTCAGGATGATTTGTATAAAAGATTGAGTAGTTTGGTATGGCTATAAAGCTTTTTTGTGTGAAGTGGGTTTCAGAGACAAGTAGCACGTCTACTGAAGAGCGATTTAAAAATAATTTTAGTTCGAGTGTGTGTTGGATAAGCCCGTTCGCGTTCCATTGTACTATATTAAGTTTACTTAGTCTGTCCATCGAGCTTAGTTAGAAGTACTGTGATCATGTTAGATACTTGAGAAATCAGTTGCTTCATCATATCTTTAAGGTCTTGCATATCATTACTTATTTGCGGTGTAGTGGAACTGAATAAAGAATTACTAATAATGGACATTTCCTCAGTATTAGGGTTTTGACTCTGTGCTGTTGCTTGAGCGTAAGTCACTGTTGGATTTATTCTACTGTTTGTTGTAGGTACGTTTCGAGAATTATCAGCATGTTGTGTTTGGTGTTCTTGGACGGTTATTTTTTCTTAGTGGAGGAAATTGCTTAATTTTGAGGGATTTGTATACCATACATCCTTTATAATTTGCGGTATGGTTTTCACCGCATAACGCGCATTTAATATGTTCGCTTTTCTGTTTGATTGGGCAAAGCATAGTTTTGTGATCTCCAGCACATTTAACGCAAACGGGGATTTTGTTGCAAAAGTTTTTGGTGTGGCCATATTTTTGGCAGTTTGTACATTGAGGTAAAGTTCTTTTTGAACGTGGAGGTTCAAAACTAATTTTACAGTGTAAAAGGTGGGTTAAAGAATATATTTCCTTATTATTTTGACTTGATTTAAGTTCAATAGAAAACAGAGATAGTGGTTTTTTTGTACCAGTTTGTAGGATATTTTGGATATGTGTTACTTCGTGTCCTAGTTCACATAGTTCTTTTTTTATTTCCTCTTTATCGGTTGAATAATGCATATTACGCAAGAAAACCTTGAAACCTTTTTGTTCTTTAGGTTTATAAGTGTAGTATTGGGTGTTTTTAGCTCTTAATAGGTTTACTATTTGGGTGTAGTAAATAGATTCTAAAGGTTTAATAGATTCTAAAGGTTTAACCGCTTGGGTTAAAAAGCGTTCTTTATTAAGACACGTTTAGAATGGCAATAATCAAACTTAAAAATAAAATTAATAATAATACCTTAAAAGTAAAGTTATTTGTTGATAGGTCAGCATTTTTCTTATTGTTCTGAATACAAATTAAATGGAATTGCAATAAATGGTTTAGACAACAGGTAAGCATATTTTATGGTTTGACACCAATTATTTATTGCGCGTTCTAAATATAATTGTTGTTAACTTATACATTGTATACATACGTTAATGCCCCGTTATAAAATCACATTCCAAAGACAAAACAACAAACACAAAAACTAAAATGCAAAATGTGAAAAGAAAAAAAAGAAGTAAACTAAAAATAGTTTTGTTTAAATTCTGTAACAAAGCGGTTGTGCGTTCTGTGGAAGAAAATCCTGAAATTGAACAAAATACAAGAATCCGTATTTTTAAGTCGTTTCAAAAATATGTACGTGTTCCAATAGTAAATGTTTTGTCACTTGCATGTTTTTTTTTTACTATTTTTTTGCATTTCTTAATGTAATTAATTTTAAAATAATTTACCAAAAAGGTCTGATACCAGGCCTGCTAAAGAATGCCTACTATCAGGCCTGATGAAGAAGGTGAAGCAGAAGGCCTTGGCTGGCTAGGACATCGTGTGTAAAAAATGTATGAGTATGGAATGGCCTGTTCACTACTTCTTTTCGCCGCTGGGAACTATCTAAAAAGTGCACTTGTTTGACCATTGATATTTGGCATTCAAATGTTAATAGCTCGGGGTTTCCCTAAATTTTTTTGCATAGATGTTATGTAACTAAAATCCGTTTCAAAATAAAAAAATAAATGTTCATATTTTAAAGCTTTATTACCAAAAGTTCATATTTTGGAGTAGTCAATGGCATACATATTTTCGCAAGTGCACTGTAATATCATGAAATCTTGCATATCTATATTATTTTTATTCTAAAAGGACAAGTCGTATTGGAAATGGTAAGAATTGTTCTGTGGTTTCTTTAGTCCTTATATTAATGTCTTTCCGGAATATAACTTTTTGGTAGATACATACATAAATGTATGTAGAAAAGCAGTATTCATATAAAAGTCAGAAAAAATAACTTTCATATAAAGAAAAAAATATAAATTTCACTTCTGAAAATCTCTTAAATACGAATAAATCTACTATAAAATTCATTATCAGGTTAAAATTCGAGACATACATATGTATAAATCGATCCCAATTTTCATATGATTTGTTGCACAATTTCATATATGTAGCTGCTATATAGCCGATCTGGCCGATTTGCCTGCATGAATATTTACCTTAAAAAAGCGATTATTTTTAAATGGAGCAAATTGGAGCAATAATGGTTAGTTATTCATTATTCTACACAATTAAATTAATAAGTTGTCATTTGCAAGTTTTTGCACTGGTTTGCTCTTCAAAAATTATAATCCACGAAACACAAATATAAATGTTATGTTCAATCTAATATTATACATAAATAAAACATTGCACAATTGGCAACAACACATAATAATGACCAAATTGGTAGCAGGTAATAATTTTACATAGCTCCACTAATATTTTCCATAACAACACTTTTTAATTTTATTCAACTTTAACTTTCACAAGCACTCGAACTCAGCTGATGTTTACCGCCAGTTGTACCAAAACAAAGTGATATTTAATCAGCTGACTTTAAAAGCATGCCAGCATGAAAGGGTTGCCACCTAAATTTATATTTAATAATTTTTTTTTTCTAATATGGGTAATCTAGATTAAGGAAATCAGTTAAGTTTCAAAATATGAATAAAAAAAAAAAAATTGACTTTATGCCAAAAAATCTTACTTTTAGCTCAGAGTGCGACGTGCCAATTTTAATAACGATTGACTCATAATTGGTCATAGCTCCCATATAACATTATCATCATGGCAAAATTCGGCATAAATAATCCTCATATATACAAAAATTTAACTTTGTGAAAATGACTTAAACATTTTCTATAAGGTTAAAATTCGATACAAAAATCGTAATGTACATACAAATCAACGTATATACCAAATTGTATGATAATTGACAACCATAATTGGTTGTAGTTCCCATAAAGGGACAACTTCCGAAAATCACTAAAAAAATATTTTTTAAATGATTGAAGAAATAGCTACCTACAGTCCTTTGGACAATTTTTGGACCAATAGGTAAAAAGTTACACTCATTTAAAAAAAACCCTGTATGACCAAAATGTCCAACTTTGACCCCCTCTAACTCCGGCACTTCTGGACTGATAGAGCTGAAAATTCGTCTCTGCCTACTATTCAATAGTACTATCCTTGGTGCAAATCGGAAGACATCGATTTTTAAAATTGGGTGACATGACGTGAAATTCACCATATACATATATAAAATTTAATATGTGTCTGTATGTTTGTGCTTAATAGGAGGCCAAACCCTTGGACCGATCTGCCTGAAATATTTACAGCATGTTACTGTGACCTTGGAAGGAATAATAGGCTATATGAAGTTTTGATTGTACAAACGGGGGTGGCACCGCCCATATAACCAAAAAATTTAAATCGCCATATTTTGGGCAAAACTGAGAAATTATTTAGTAGAAGCGACCATTATAACAGGAAAATATAAAGGTACAAATGTACTTTTGATACGCATTTCAATGCTACTAACAAATTTACTATTCGCTTTTAAACAATTTTTTCCTGTTCGGTTAGCGTTTGCGATGACTGTTAACAAAGCTCAAGGTTAATATCCCGTGTATATGTGTATGCTCCTGATTGGCAAACTAAAAATATTGTATATCCTAAAGCATTGCAATTAATACATTAAAATTAAATATATGTTTGTAAATATATAAATACGATTTATTTTATTTTATAATGAGGGGGTAGCGAAGCACACCGGGTTTAGCTAGTCTATATATGTATATAAAATTGAATGTATGTATGTAACGTATAGACTCCAAAACGGCTGAGCCGTTTTTGATGAAATTTTCACAGCATGTTACTGTGACTCTGGAAGGAATAATAGGGTACTTTTTTTACCACGCCCACTTTTTTAAAATATTATAATTGGAGACCAAACCTCTGGACCGATATTTTTGAAATTTCCACAGCATTTAACTGGGACTCTGGTATGATTAATAGGGTACTTTTTTACCACGCCCATTTTTACACCCACTTTTTAAAAATTATGTAATTGCTCCCATATAGTTTTTAACAGATTTACTTCAAATTGTATACACATTATATACTCCAGGCGAAGTAAAAATAAAGATTTTTTAAGCCACGCCCCTTTTCACGCCAAATTTTTGAAAGTTTTATACTTTTTGTTCTCTATACAAATTTGTTCATTCCAACGTATTTTTTTTTATTTGGTAGTATATTGCTCTTAATACTATTAACGTCGCCATATAACTATGAACCACGCCTACTTCATCGCCCCCTTTTTTTAATTCAGATACTTACTTATACCACTAACAATGTTTGCTATACAAAACACTTTTTTTGTAATATGTATTTACCTAAAGTTTTATATACTTTTTAACTACATACATTTTTTTATTACCAAATCCCCATTTTTCGCCCATTTCACCTTAAATTATATTGCTTTTAATCTATATATATATAAATATGTATGTTTGTGCTTAATAAGAGGCCAAACCCTTGGACCAATCTGCCTGAAATTTTTACAGCATGTTACTGTGACTCTGGAAGGAATAATAGGCTATATGAAGTTTTGATTGTACAAACGGGGGTGGCACCGCCCATATAACCCACAAATTTAAATCGCCATATTTTGGGCATTTTTTGATCTACGTCAATGATATGAGGTACATATGGTATTGGCATAATTAGGAATACCAGGAGAAAAGTGGGTGGGACCACGCCCCTTTTTAGGAAAATTAAAAATCGTAATATAATTTTAACTACTGGCCCGATCGTCATTAAATTTTCACAATAGGATATTCTTATGAAATAATAAATTCTTGACTATGTAAGTGGACAAAGGGGCATGGCCTCGCCTAAAGCATTGCAATAAATACATTAAAATTAAATAAATAAATGTTTGTAAATATATAAATATGTTTTATTTTATTTTATGACGACACCGGGTTTAGCTAGTATGTATATAAAACAGGATGTGTGTATGTATGTAGCGTATGGGCTCCAAAACGGCTGCGCCGATTTTGATGAAATTTTCAGGGAATCTTCAGAATATTCAGGCGGGTGACAATGTGAAGTCTGATTTTTGATTTTCAGTCTGTGGGCGGAGGGGCGTGGCAAAATCCAATTTTCATATTGCATCACCAATGACATACGAGCATACATACATATATTTTGCTTTTTTTTATTTTATTTCATTTTTTTCAAAGCCGTTGTCATGTTTTTCAAAAGGAGATATCAAACTCTTAAATCGCTTATGTAGTTCCGAAGATATTTGCAAAAAACTTATGTTCTTAACGATCCAATATCAAAATTTTAAAACTTTCGAAATGTTGCATTCAAAAATCCGAGTTTTCGGTTTATTTACAAAATATTTACATCATTCGATTACAGAAGATATTTCGCGCTTTCTAAGGTGCAATTTTGTACAAATTTCTCTTGACCGGACTCTACGTTATTTTCGAGTAAACTAAAAACCGATGGGTGGCGCTCTTATTCTTTTTGTTCGCGATTTCCGTCAAACTTTGCCCGTTATTCCAAGATCAATGCTCGCAGATGAGCTGAGCGCATGCTTGAAAGCTTTATATATATGGAACCGAGTGGAGAAAATCACGCTATCGCCGAACATGCGTGTGTATTTTTTTCAAGACCCGTCTGTCCAAACATTCTCAAAACAACATTTTGACATCGGAAATGGAAAAATTCCAATTAATCGATTTCGTTCCCGCCTTACTTCTGTCAAATGCAAATAATTATTCAAGCCGTTGTCGACAAGGTATTTCCAAGTCTAACAATCTTCTACAAAATCTCGGATTAGTTCTGGTAACGTGCAATTTTGGCACCAAAAAATTATGATGTCACCAAGCTCAATGAGCAAATTCAATTGATCGACACAGTAATGGATGAAGAACAAGCCGTCAATTATCCCACTGAGTTTTTGAATTCATTGGAACCATCCGGAATGCCACCGCATGTGCTAACATTCAAGGTTGGATCACCGGTAATTCTTATTCGCAACTTAAACACACCAAAGTTATGCAACGGAACCAGATGGACCATCAAAAAGTGCTCACCAAATTTAATTGAGGCAACAATCGACGTACTTATTCCACGAATTCCGATGATTTCCATCGATTTACCATTCCAATTCAAGCGACTCCTATTCCCTTTGCGTCTTACCATTACTATTGCCATCAATAAATCACAAGTCCAATCATTGACTATAACTGGCTTAATTTTTTAAAATTCATGTTTTTCACACGGCCAGTTGTATGTAGCTTGCTACCGAGTTAGCACGCCAAAAACCACAAAAAACATTGTCTATCCGCTGGCCCTAAGATGAAGTAATAAATAAATATAATATCCAATTTACCTTAAATAGATGCGTTTCTTTTTTGATTGAGCCCGTATCTACACCACTTGTAAGTTATTCTGTAACAAAACTTTGTAATAGGTATTCCATGGATTTTTATTTAATGGCCGTAAATTTCGTGAAAAGCTCAATTTAAATCGTGTGGTAATACAACACTTATGTTTGCTTGGGACCAGCAACGCGGACCAGGTCAGAAGCCTACGCTCATAAAAAAAAAACTATAAAAAACTTAAACTTTAAAGAAATAAATAAAACTTAAGTACCACTTTGGATAGCCAGGTTCAACGAACCTATCTTAGCCTATTTTGCATGGAATTAACAAAGTGTGCGGTAGATTTTCTTTGTTATGCCCGATTTTTTCCATACAATTTGCCGGAGAATTAAGAATTTCAGTATTAAATATATTGCCAAATTCAATATATTTAATTAAAAAAAAAAAACACATTTCGTGAAAACCAAAGCTAAAGCGAATTCTTCAGAGGAATGGGAAAAGTATGACCCCCATTATTATAGGCCATAATCCCCATATAAGGACAACTTCCGACATCGAAACAAAGTTTTACACTATAATATTTGCAAAGTCCATCATCATTTAAAAACAATACATAATTACAATGAGTGCCTACATGAGGAACCCTTAAAAGAACTTGCCACAAATACTTTTTGCTAATATCAATGTCCAAAAACGATTAAATGCAGCCCATTAGTTCCCGTTTACACTGTCGAACAATGTTGTCAGACACATTTCATTGTGTTTTGATTTTTTGACATTTCTCTTATTTGTGCTGTGTAATAATTTGTAGTTGTTAAATTAAATAAAAAAGAATTTAAATTACATAAAGTTTATAAATAAGAAATATGACCACTATTAAAAATAAAATAAAAACTCTGCCTAATTGCTGAAATTTGGGACTGTATTGGCGAAGTCATGGAGTCAGCGATGCCAACTTAGCCCTTTTCGGGCTAGATTTAGCCCGATTTTAGTCACTCAAAACGCGAAAAAAGAAAATTGAATGTGGTTTTATATGAATTTTTCTCCATTTAGCCCTTTTTCAAAAATGTTTACGCGTTTTGAGTCTCAAAAGTTGGCAACACTGCATGGAGTTGGATTCAGGCGATAGTGGCAAGGAAGAAATACTTTTAGGTGATTAAATGTTTGAAAATTTAAACACAAAATTTGTATAATTTTGTATAATATATTTGTATAAACATATACAAAAGGCTTGGCCAATTTCGTTGAAGAAGCAGATGCATTTCCTGTGAAAAGGGTAAGAATGGAGGAAGCAAAAACCGAGAAAAAGAGTTGCTTGTTCATGATGAAGAGACAGAAACTATTTAAGGCTTTCTAATACAAATTTTGACTTCTTGTTGTCATTAACAAGGAAAAATTAGCCATGACGCTGCGATATCTTGGCTCCGGTAGGTTGGATGAGATTGTAATTTTATATTATTAAAATTAATATATTGGCTTCGCAGACTTCTCCATTTACTTGTAATGTCTGCTTGAGTTACACCGAACATTTCTTTTTCCAAAATATTTTTTACTTCATTAAAGGCCTCTGCCTTTTTTATACTCTTTGGATCGCACACTGTAGAGGTAATCTCTTTCCTGCACGAATAAAATTTATTTTGTTTACTCCAATTGCATTTCATTATTAATTTTAAAATTTCTATTGTTCACAAAATTTATTTAAACTTCACAACCTAATGGAGCAGCAAACGAAAAAAGAAATAAAGCAAATGTCAAAAATCAAAATAAATTCCAGCAAAGAAAATGTCAACAAAGCATGTTAACCGAGTACCGAACACAAAATTGTTTCTCTCTTCCCCACCCGTAATTTTCTACCAAGCCAAATGTTCGACTGTGTAAACGGGGACTTGGTAAATTACATTAGTTAGTAAAAAGTATAAATAATATACATATGAGGGCGGTTTGGAAACTTCTTAGCCTAGCATAGAAAGAGAATAGTTAGTTTTTCAAAAACATTTTTATTTTTCAATATAATCTCCTGTAACTTCAATACACTTAGTCAAACGCTTATCTAGCAATATATCTATCCCTTGATTAAAATAAAACGCTTGCCAGCTAGGAATTGATCCAAAATGTTGCAATAGTACCCTGAATTTATTGCTTTACCATCTTGTCTCGATAAACCTTTTTTATTTAAATATTTAATGACACCACGAATTTCTAATTTTTCCATTGTAAAAAAATCGCGGATGCGTTTTTTTTTTTGAACACCTGTTTCTATATAAAGGAGTTACAATCGATCGAAAAGAAATTTAACATGTGTACATAGCAGAGATTTAAGTTTCCAAAACACTTCTACTTTTTTTGTTAATACCGCGCTTTCTATTCTAGGCTAAGAAGTTTCCGAACCGCCCTCGTATGTAGGTGAAATTTAAACTAAATATTGGCCGAAATTTATTATTTATTTATTTACTTAGAGATGCTATTAAAGTTCCTTTTAACAGAGCACTGTTATTCACTTAATAGTAGGGATGCCAAACCGGACTGGATTTGTAAATAAAAAATGTAAATCCCGGGAGTTTTCGGCATTTTTGCTTCTTATCAAAACAAATTGGTTTATTAATAATAAAAAACTATTGATGAACAAAATTTTATAAACCATTAATAATTTAAAAACGTAATAACATTACATTAAAAATTAGATAGAGAAAAATATCTATATTAATTTAAAAGCAATAGAATATTTATGTCCAGTTTTTAACTTAAAAATTAAAGTGTGTTTAAACTTAAGTTTTGTTTAAATACCAAATTCGTTTTTATAGATCATATTTAAATATAACTTAAATCACTGACTACGTCCATTGATTTTGACATTTCTGCAAATTATGAAAATTGCTCATTGAAGTTATTTTATTATTTAATAAAAATATTCAATAAATAAACTCGCCGCGAATAAAAAACATTGTGCTACTGTGTAATTAATATCAACTATAACAATGATTTTAGATGAAAAGGATATGAATGATGCAGCTTTTGCCCATTTAGTTTATAACAATTTGTAACGTTTTCAGTTTCCACTCTTCGCATTTTTTCATGTTGTTGCTTTACATAATTTTTCTCACTTTAACGCGCGTATTGCAAAAAATAATTAAATTTTTTAACCAAATAGATTTATTGATAACAAAAACTTTATAATTAACAGTTGTTTGCATTCAGTCTCGTCTCATCGAACTGTTCGGACGTGTTACTTTTAGTGCGGCTGAATTTTCGGTGAAAAAATCGTAATAGGTGAAAAAGTGTAAAAAGTTGAAATTAAACAAAAAAGTGAAAAAATAACTCGTAATAGGTTAAAATATATATAAAAAAAAAAAACATTAAAAATCGTATAAAAACTGTATGAGTGTTCCTCTCAGATGTAATTCTGAGAAAGAGCTTAGCTCGTCTAGAAAAACTAAATGGGTCTCTGAGGAAGAATCCATAAAAAAATCTCTGGAGAATTTTCTCACTACAAGAGCCGTAGAACGGCGTCGTTCCTGTTCGCCCAATATAGTGATTTCAACAGATGAAAAAACATCATCTTCATCAAATAGTGCAGTCAAACCCAAAAAACAAGTAGGTATGGATAAGTACATCGCCGTTCTCAAACGACAGAGGAGCCCGACGTCTGCTCAAGTGTCATCAAATTCAAAAGCTCCTAAGACCGTGAGTAATAATCAAAATAGGTTTGCTCTCCTCCAGACGGATGAGCCAGAACTTCCGAAGAAGACGTTTAAGCCCCACCAATTTATCTGAGAGAGCTGACTTCCAGTAAATTGGTACAAGGAATTGTTGCTGTAATAGGTGAAAACATGTATAGCGTAACTTCAATTAAACATGGAAATATCTGCGAGACAAAGATCCAAGTGAATAGGGAAGAGGATTTTCAAAAATTATCCAACCAGCTGGAGAGAGAGAGTAGGGATTTCTATACCTACCAGCTGAAAAGCGCAAAAGGACTCCAAGTCGTTCTAAAGGGTATAGACCAATGTGTTGATCCTGCGGAGATAAAGACCGGTTTAATGGACAAAGGGTTCAAAATCAAGAGCGTAGTGAATAGTAGAAACCGTGAAAAGATCCCTCAGCCCATGTTCAGGGTAGAATTGGAACCTTAAAAACGAGTCCCATCCCATCTACAATCTGATGTACCTTCTGCATCGTAGAATCACCGTGGAAGAACCACATAAGCGTCAGGGACCCGTCCAGTGTCTCAACTGTCAAGAATTTGGTCACACCAAGGCGTATTGTAAATTGCCGACAGTTTGTGTTGCGTGTGGGGAGCTACATGCAACTGCTCAATGCGATAAGTCGAGAACTGACTCAAAAATCAAAAAATGCAGTAACTGCGGAGGTAATCATACCGCAAATTATAGAGGTTGTCCAATTTACACTCATTTGAAAGGCATAAGAACCAACAAGACGTCAGTATTGCCTAATCATCCTCAACAGCCAAATTTAGCATCGAGTGACAATTTTCCTCAATTGTTACGGTCCACTAGTCATGTAAACGCGCCTAGTTCTAGACAAATTTCTTACGCAAACGTCGTTAAATCTAATATGCCAGGTCTGGAGCAGGAACCTAAATCACAATATTTCGAGCCTAATATTAACACTCTAGAGCCTACATTGCAGACTCTTGTCCAAACTATGAACACTTTTACGACCACTATGACATCCATGATGCAGGAAATGCTGAAAATGCAATCCACTATCTTACAAGCCATTTTAAAGAAATGATTTATTTAAAAATTTGTTTTTGGAATGCGATTGGCCTCCGCCAACATAAAAACCAACTGGAACACTTCCTGATGGATAAGCAGATTGATGTCATGATGATTGCTGAAACTCACTTGACGTCGACAGGGTACTTAAAAATTAATGGCTACGAGTTCTACGATACTAAAGACCCCCGCGGAAGAGCTTGTGGAGGTTCGGCAATTCTTATAAAGAACAGAATAAAGCATTATCTAATTAATAACATAAGTGAGGATTACCTCCAAGCAACAAACATTTCCATTGAATTCTGTCAATACAAATTTGTTTTATCGTCGATTTATTCTCCGCCTCGATTTTCAATAAAAGAACACCAATAACTTCCATAACTTCTTTAAATCCCTTGGAGCTAGATTTTTAGTTGCTGGTGACTTTAACGCCAAACACACATTTTGGGGTGCACGTCTGGTAACCCCAAAGGGTCGCGTACTCTTCAACACCATTGCTAAAATGGGTTTAGATGTACTCTCAAGTGGACATCCCACCTATTGGCCGACGGACCGAAGGAAGATTCCCGATGTTATTGACTTTGGAGTAGTGAAAAATATCCCTGTAGAATGGATGCAAGTCGATCCTTCACTGGACTTGGCCTCAGATCACTCTCCTACTATCATTTCAATGCATATCCCTCAAGTGTGTGGTTCTCTATTTATGAACATGACTAAGACCCGAGTAAGTTGGATAAAATACAAAAAGTATTTAAGTTCTCATTGCACGGAAAATGTTGTGTTGAGAACTACCGACGATATTGATGAGTCGATTGGCAACTTTACCGAGGACCTTCGACGAGCTGTGCATCACGCTTCCACTTATCACGTTGAATGTAGAAATAGGACAAACAGAACTTACTTCTCTGAACTCGAACATATCCTATCAGAAAAAAGAAGAATGAGAAGAGAGTGGCAAATTCACAGGTCTCCTGAACTGAAAGCTAGGCTACGGGAATGCAGAGATATACTAAGACATTTCTTAGAAACCCAAAGAACGGCCTCACTTAGATCTTACTTGGAAGGTCTTGATAGTACCCCACAATCTGACTACTCGTTATGGAGGGCGGCAAGAGGTTTGAAAAGACCAGTGAGAGGAAAACCTCCTTTGCGAAATCCGACTGGTGACTGGGCTAGAAATGATTCCGAGAAAGGGGCATTATTTGTTAACCATTTGAGAAATGTGTTTACTATAAACAGCTAAAATAACAACGAATCTGATTTGCCACCACTTGTTATAAGGCCTCCTGTACCTTTAAGACTAAACTTTCGTGATGTCCAAAACGCTATTGGTACTCTGAACCGTAGAAAGGCTCCAGGTATGGTTAAAATCAGCAATAAAATGCTTGTGGAGTTACCTCGTGTAGCAAGAAGAATTATCCTCTTTATCTTCAACGCTATTTTACACCTAGAATACTATCCTGCAGATTGGAAGGTGTCTATGATTACCATGATTCCTAAGCAAGGGAAGGACCCCACTAAAGTAGAGTCATATAGGCCAATTAGTCTACTGCCGACAATTTCAAAACTGTTTGAAAAATTGTTAATGACTAAGTTGACTCCAATTCTGAATGACACTGAATGTATTCCTAATCATCAATTCGGCTTCAGAGCTAAACACAGCACCATCGAACAAACACACAGATTGGTAAATGTGATAAGAGGGTCGTTTGAAGACAAAAAATACTGCTCCGCCCTTTTCATTGATGTGTCGCAAGCGTTCGACAAAGTTTGGCATGACGGTTTAATGCACAAAATAAAATTAACTCTGCCTGCTAACACCCATAAACTCATGGAAAGTTATTTATACGGTCGCAAATTTAAAATCAAAGAAGGTGATTTTTTAAGTACCGCTCAGCCAATTGAATCAGGTGTGCCACAGGGTAGCATACTGGGTCCTACTTTATATTTGATATATGCCTCAGGGTTAACGAACAAAAATGTATTCATATAACTTTCACATTGCGAAAAGATACCTGCTCGTTCATCAGAATAAATAATCAAATTATCCCGCAACACAATGAAGTCAAATACCTCGGCATTCACCTCGACCGCCGTTTAACTTGGAAGTCTCATATTGAAGCGAAACTTACACAAATGAGATTAAAAGCAGTGCAACTTAATTGGCTAATCGGCAGAAACTCTACATTGAAATTGGATTGCAAACTTTTGTTGTACAATGCAATTCTAAAGCCAATCTGGTGTTATGGAATTCAATTATGGGGTACTGCCTTAGCATCCAACATTGAAAAAATTCAGAGGGGTCAAAATAAAATTCTACGTATAATTACTGCAGCTCCATGGTATATTAAAAATTCTCGAATCCACAAAGATCTAGGCGTGCCATTAGTAAAAGTCGAATTTACAAATTATGCGTCAAAGTACGTCAGCAAACTTGAACACCATCCAAACCCACTTGCAAGAGACATCCTTAACTTTAGTGGCCACAATCGGTTGAGAAGGAGGGATACCCTTGCTTTAACTCAAGCGCAAAACAGATGACTGGATCAGTTGATGTGAAATTTTTTAGTATCATAAAAATTTTTGTCTAGCACTGGCTGGGCTTATTATTTTCTTTTTAGTATTAAGATTTGAATACTTATTGTCATTTCATATATGAAGATTCAATAAATAATTAAAAGCAAAAAAAAATAAAAAAAAAAAGTTGTTTGCATATGTTTCCACAACAATCAACATAGCAGAAGAACGAAGAAAATAAACAAAAAATTTCTGTATGTCTATTAATTTCGCAACTCTAAAAGGGGACTTAAGTTGTGTATAGACGATCGTCAGATATTACAACGTTGTCCGAAAAATGTTTAGAAAATGTCTAACAACCGTGTGAATTTAAAATTGTTTGTCTTCCAACGTTATAAGAAAAAGCATTTTCAGTACATTGGAAGACAAAAATATTGTCAGACATCCAACAATCGTGTAAACATACAATTTTGTCATTGCCATTGTTTTAAGACAATTGTCAAACACTTTTAATTGTCATATTGCAAGGTTTATGTATCGGCCAATTGCAACATTATTTCTAAATGCGACTCCGTATATATGTACTTAAATAAACAAACAAATGTGCATTAATAACATTTTGGAAAAACAATTTCGGTTGACAGATAAATTCATTGTGTGACAATTGTGTGCCAATGAAATAGTTAGTTTTCTTACAGTCGTCTAAACTGACAATTTTTCAATATCAGTACATTGCTAGATCTGACAACGTTGTAATATCTGACGATCGTCTATACATAGCTATAGGCACGCTATTTTCTAGAACATGTCTTTGTTTAATATACTGAACTGTACTTTCTCCGCAATTAGTTTTTGTGTTTTCCTATCATTAAAATGCCTAATTATCAGTGTTAATTCAAACAACAAGAATTTCTCAACTACTTATATAAATTTCCACACACGAAATAAGCTGTGAGATCCCTTTTGTTTTAAATTCTTTTTTTGCTAAATATTTTAAGAGCGATTTTTTGTAATGAATTTTTTGTTCTTCTAAAAAAATTTAATTCTTTTTATTCAATTAAATTGGAAATATACTATAAAAATAGACCACACGAAATAAGCTGTGATCCACCACCAACTGATAAAGTTAATAAATTAGGAATTTAGAATACAATTGAAATGAAGTATCTACATTATTTTCCATTTTTTTAAATGAAAATTATTCAAAATTATTTCTAAACTTCGGTCTAAAATAAAGAAATTGAAGATCGATGAACAAATGCTTACCGAATATTAAAATCACGTTGACGGAACCTATAATAGAATTTCCTAACGTTCTTACGTGACATTTGTACAGCAGTGATGGGCTGCTTGTATGTTAAATTGTATTGGGGTAAATTCGCGCTATTTTTTGGTACTTTTTTTTGACAATGTTTGTGGAAATTGAGCAACATGATTTAATATAATACACATCTGCATATATGAATATGTTTATATCGTCACCTGAAATGCAAAACAACGAATCATCAAAAAAAAATGAAAATCGGGCTTTTGATTGATTATGATTCATTAGATAAAAATACACGTCTCCAAAGAAAATTATGCATCTGCGTCAAAAAAATAACGATTTTATAAAGTACACAATATTCATATACCAAAACAACGTATCATCACATTTGTAACAATTTAAAATTTTGGTTTTCTAACAAAAGTTAATAAATATTGGTGAAAATATACAAAATGTGTTCTAATATTGAAAATAATTACAATGAAAATATCTAAGAAAAGTAAAAATAAAAGAGAAAATAGTAAATTAAGTCGGATGTGTGGATTGAAATATGATGGTATTTCTGAGGGAAATGTTTTTGAGATAATGCCTAGACAAATGAAAACTAGATGTATTTCGAAATATTGTGAGAAAAGTTCAAAGCGGCATTTCCATTTCCAAAAAGAAATGGCAACATTTGCAAGACTTAAGAACTTTGATTCCAGCAGACTGTCATTTAGTAAACAAAATAATAAAATAATAAAAAACTAAATAATTTTACCTTTATCATATTTACTTAGTATGTAAACTACAATGTGTTTAGAAAAAACCTTAAATGAATTACATTTTTTGTTTAGTTAAACCGAATTTTATGCAATAAAACACAGTAAATTGAAATATTAACAAAAGCAATCAACTCCATTGCCTTTTATTGAATCTCATTTAATCGCTTTTCGATTTTTTTTCGCATTTTTCCACTTTATATTAAAAATAGTTCATTGATGATACGTCATTTTGTTTCATAAAATTAAAATTCAAAATAACATAACAAACATAACTTCAACACGTTTTTGAAAAATATTATTTTTTTTCTTCTGGAATTGATCTCCTATCATTTTTTGAGCTTAGCTACAAAATTTTTCATTTCTAGATGCAATATTTTCCATTTTACAATGTTTTTTGCTTCTCCTGTAAAATTGTGAAAAGTGATACGTTATTTTGCATTTTAGGTGACAATATGTATGTATATAATAAAAACAAGTTAGAGTGCAATATTCGTCTATGCCTCCAGCTAAACATAATAAGAAATACAAAACTATACTGGTTATAGGTTATTTATACCAGAATTAGACGTAAACATGGACCGAGCAAAACAAAATTTCTCTTTGCGAGTTCTTTTTACAGTTTGGTTGTGTCTTTTGGACGTGAGAGTGTTTTACGCAGACAGACAGACGGACTTAAGGCCCAACTACAATATGCATAAGCAATTCAGAGTTAACTTTCAGGTGACTATAATGACTTTGAAACTTTTTGTCCACAGTTGCTCATTTTTGTTGAAAAAAATGTTTTTATTTTAACAAAAAGCCATTAAATGACTATATTTTATAAATTATTTTATAATTAAAAGAAAACTTCGTACCCGAAACGCATAATTTTTCCGTTTTTTAATTTATCGGCAAAAGTACTAAAATGTACAGCTGTGGCAGCACTAAATTGTAAATAATAATAAACGTTTACATATGTTTTGTTAATTTTCGTATTGTGTTTGCAAAAATGGAGAAAAAACTTAAAAATTTAAATAATATAAAAATATTAAAGTTAGCGCTTGAAGGCCTGTGCACATTAAAATAAATAAGTGAACTACACTGTAAAAGAAGAAGATGCTCCTGTTCTGTCAGAGAAATAAACCGCGACAGAAAGACATTTTTGTTAAAATAAAAAGGGCCTCTTTTATTGTAAAGGCACTTATTTTTTTCCACATTTTCTATTAAATTTAAAATAAATGTATTTTCTTCTTTCTCCATTTTGTTAAAAACACAAACAAACAGCTGATTCCGTACGGAATATGCGATCAGTTTCGCTTTTTGCTTAAGCAAATGACAGTTGAAAAACTTAACGAAAAGTTTCGTTAAGTACATTATAGTTTGCCACATACAATTTATATGTGTTCGCACGTTTGCTTAAGCTAGCATATGCACATTATAGTTGGGCCTTTAGAATTCCATAAGGATCTATAATATAATATATATGTATACGAGTAATTTGTTGGGTCTCACATGAATATTTCTCGGTGTTACACACGGAATGACAAATTCTTTCATTCACCACTTAGGATGGTGGAGGGTATAAATACGTTTTCTTTAATATTTAAAGAACTATTTTATTTTCCATTTTTCTTATTCCTTTTGTGGTGCTTGACTCGGCCCTGTTTTACAAATAATTTATCAACTTTTCACTTCACACTTATCAATTTTTTTTATTTTGCAAAGTGATAAGTCTTTCTGATCCATAATATTTTTTGGAAATCTCATTTTGCACTGAGAACATTTTTACAGAGACTTTGCTCTCTTAAGACTTTGAACTCTTTGTAAAATAATTTCGCATTCTCCTGCAAAATGAGTATGCAAAGTTTTCCACAAAGCATTTAATGAACTTTGCATTTCTGTCTTTTCTATTTGCATTCCTAAATAAAACTTGTCAAAATGAGCCGCAAAATAAAAATGGTAAAAAACAACTCACAGTGTTACTTGTTATTAAAGAAAATTATTTTATTTGCTAGATTTCAAAACAATAAAGTGAGTATTTTTTATAAAATTTTCAATCATATTAAAGTTTAGACGCGGGAATCTTCCTTTAAGAATGTCAAAACTATTTTCAATAATGTGTCGTGTTTTTGTGTCAAAAGCAGGGTTATCGGGATTTCGGAGTAATGGTGGTATCAACTAGTTTTCCAGTCCGTAACCACTATCACCCAAAACAACAGCCGAATTTCTCAAACAAGATTGCATTTATTCTGTAGAATATTTAGTCTGGCCCGCATATCATCACCACATTAAATTAGTGGTTTCCATGGCGATCCATGGATCAAGTGCACTTGTCCTTCCTCGTGTAATGTAAGCGCATCAATTTTAATGATTGTGCCAAACACGCAACTAAACACTCAAAGGAATCCACCCATTATGAAAAAACTTGTAATTTGAAATGAATATATTATAACGTCGACAACTCTATGGACGGTCCTGCAAGCTGTTGATTTTGCAACACAATGCATAGCTGAAACTTCAATGGTACTTGCAACTATTTCCCAGCCAATGCAAGCGTAGTTTCAGTTGATTTTCAGCCAACGACGCATGACTGCGATGTTTTGTGCTTTAATTTTTCTCTAATTTTATTTAAAATAAATCTACTTGGATTTGATTTAACCGAAAGCACTCTTAAAATTTAATATTTTATAGACCCGAAAAATTAATTCGGTCTCCATAATTTATTCTTATAACTGCGTTTACACTATCATTGAATAAAAACTCACGTCTTAATCAGGGGTGTCATAGAAATCAATATTGGTTTCATTTGGTGTCACGAAACCAAGTTGGTTTTGTTAATTTCGAATGTAAATGAAACCAATATCAAAACAGCTGTTGTTTACATTTTTATTATTTTTTATTTTACTTTTTTGAAGAAAATTGACAAAATATTATATTTTTTTATTAAAATATCAGTAAAAGTGTTTTTTGTAAAAATAAATGATATCAAATAATTAAAATATGATAAGTGCTTATAAATAAAATAAAATGACATCAGCAGTTGTAGCATTTTTGTTATTGGAGACAATGGCCGTTTTGAATATGCAGCATCTACGTCTTCGTTGAGAACAACTGCTACGCCGCAAACACCTCCCACCAACTGCGAAATGTCACATAGCCATACGCCCATCTTCTGAAAAACGCAAAACGCTTATGTTGTTGTCAGGTGATGCTTTGCAAACGGTCCACCGACAGTTAACCTAGACTCTGTCTTATTTTGAGCTAGTTTTTTTTTTTACCTCGCTCTTCCACTCAGTCCATTTCTGTGGAAAAAATTTTGTTTACCTTTTTCTACCCATTCACGTCAAATTGTGGTGGCCCGGCACTATTCAGTGAATCAGCCAGTTCTTCCCACAGGGCATTTACTGTTTGTTTGTCGCGCTTCGTGTAGCTAAATCAGAATATTTTTCAATGAATTCCATGATTATCTTAGTTTGTATATTGTTTTTATGTTTCCCCTAGAAAATAAAAAGGTCAATGCAAAATGTTTTCTTTTTATAAAGAAAATATTAAATTAATTACTTACATTTCTAAAAAATATACCGCTGCAAAAAAATAAAACTAAAAAAGCTGCAAAAAAAAAATAAAAAAGCGCGCAAAAATGAAAACTGACAGCTGTTAGCTGCTTGGTTTATTTCCAATAAAAAACCGATAACATTAGTTTCTGTGACACCTAAAACCGACATTAATTTTAGTTCGCACATAAAACCAATAACATTGGTTTCTATGACACCAAAGCATTTTTTCTTGTCGGTTTTAAAAGCAATTCTGACAATATTGGTTTCTATGACACCCCTGAATATTTTGAAAGCGTCACTAGTTATAACAATATGTATTTCTAAATTGATCGTTTACCGTGCAAAATTTAAACAAATTTTAAAATAATAATTTAAAAATGTTAGCAAATTACACTTATTAATTATAACTTAGCACTTATCATGTTTTATAGTTCTGAGGAACATAAAGTTTTGCAAATTGAGGAAAAATTGCACATGTGCGAAGTGAAAAGTTGTCGTGTGGAATAGGACCCTGATGTTTAATATTTTTGTGCTGTAATTTACTGAGCGACCATAATTTGCCTGGTTTCTTTGAATACAATGTTTGCTTTCATTTTGTTTTATAACATCATTTACAGTATTTCCTGAAAGCTTTAGCTTTTTTTTTTAAGCAGAGAACCTTATAAAGTTAGATTTTCAAGAATTTGTGCAAGATTTTTTGGATTTTTGTATTCCATATGTACATAGGATATTCCGACTGATACAATTTTTTGACAGTTGTTTTAAAAATGAAAATGACAAGAAATGAAAGTGTTACACCACCAGGTTTTTAAGAAAAGTTTCTGTAGAGTGGCCGGATTATATGTGAACAATGCTGTACATAACACATACATATAAAACATATTAATGGTCAAGACCGACCATATAATACCCTACACCCAGTATATGTGTAACAATAGTTTTTCACTAATGGGTTTCACGTGTTTAAGTGATTTTCGAAGCGGATCTTATATCAGAGCTTTGACTAATTATGGACCGACCGTTATAAAATAAGGTGACATGATACATATCTGTATATGTGAAACTTATCTGTGTTGAGATTTATTTGGATACCCACATTTTTAAGAGATTTATGGGAGCTGCAACTAATAAAAATGGACCGAATGATTTGTGTATACTATATAAAACATATTTGTGTTGAATATTATTTACGAGTAGATACCAACATTTTTAAGATACATAGTTATGTTCTTTAAAGTGATTTTCCTCAGTGGAACTTATATAGTCAATTATGTACCGATCTACACAAAGTTGCTGATGTGTACAATACGCTGCGCACAAGCTTTAAATCGAATCAGGAAGTGATTCTGAGTCGATCGGTATACATACTTTAAGGTGGTTGTTGGGCTAATATTTAATGGTGTTACAGACATCAGCAGAAACGCAATATACCCTCCCCACTATGGTGGTGTAGGGTATAAAACAAAATTACTTTAAACCTCGATACAACTTAAATTTTAAGAAAACTGCAAGGTTCGAACTTTTTAAACTCAATAGAACTCCACAAGAACTGTGTTTTCCAACAGGAGGATATTTGAATATGTAATATGAACATTTTGATATATATTTTACTTTGACAGATACAAATTGCTGCCTTTAGACTTCTGAAATTCCAAGGCAATTGCCTTTGCATGCTGAACGATTTAATTGATTTTGATGATTGATGGTTCCAACAGGGCAGTGTAACTGTACTGGATTATTTTTTGTTGGATTATGAAGATAGAGTCTAACAAAAACAATCGGACCGAGATCCACTGTTTTGCAAAAATGTGATTGATAATCGACAATTGTATGCGTGGTTGCGATGGATCTATCCGATACCATTTATAATTGTCAAACCCTGCTGTTGCGAATACTGTTTCGAAAAATATAAATAGCATAGTTCGAATAGCAAGAAACCTTGACTGATGAGCTCAATATAATCAAGAATTAATATATCGCACCCTAAATACAAAAGGGTCACAACTCACAACTTTTTTCAAAACTTACTTTTTCCATAAATTAATTCTGAGTGCACATCTCTACATTTCCTTCACATCACTATCTTCTTTAACTGGAAAAATACAATTATGTCTATTTTTATGTTAAGTGTGTTACTTGTGCACGCTGAAGTTTTTTTTGTCTCTCCTGAAAATGTTTGTATTTCGAGTTGTGAACCTTTTGTATTTACGGTGCGATATGTAGTCAAAAATCAAAAAAATAATTAATATTTTTTTTTAAAAGTTTGCTAATTATTAATGTTGCACCTACTATGTTAACCAACAATCTACTGCAAATTTTGAAATTATAAAGAACTTTTCTGAATGCTTGAAGATTATACCTACATCTGTAAATATTCTACACTAAAAGGGCTTATTGCGAAAATTATAAAAATGGTTTAGCTGGATACGCAACTGTTTAAACAACATGAACATTTCAAATCCAGTTAGCCCTCACAAAACATGTATATGTATATGTAAGTATGTATAGATATCTGACTTTTTTTAAATTCTTTTAAAATATTCAGCCTTATTTATTACAACGACTGTTTCGGAATAGATTAAAGAAACAAACTTAATTTTATCTTTAATCTATTACGAAAGATTCGTTGTCGTAAAAAGAAAACGATGCTCATAATAAGGCTGAATTAGCCTATTTCTTTCTGACGGACCATTTTCGAATGTAATGACCGTCTTTTCTGAAGGTTTTCGGAGCAATAATGATTGTTTTTTTTTTGGCTCATAAAGAGCGTGAACGCTCCAGAAAAGGTGTCGGACTCAATCGTATTGCTGGCTGTAGAGACCTACGATTGATTTCAAAACAAATTTAAGTTTACATGACGTACATGACAATTTGACTTTTTTAAACCTGATAAAATATGCTAGAGATGTGTTGGAAGTGTGAACACAACAGCTTTCACTTTTCTAACACTTTCCATTTATTTCACCAAAATGTACATAAGCGTAAAATCGTAAAATCAAAAGGGTGATTGAATAAACATGTAATATGTAGGAATACAATGATCGTGTTTTTTTTTTTGTATGTAGGTATATTTATCCGAAATCACATTTGTTGTTGAGACATAAAACAGACATGTTTTGTATCAAACTGGGATAGAGACACATAGTAAAACAGTTGAAATGAAACATGCTGTCCTATGTCAGCTAAATGATGGCCGGTCGATAGGTACGAGGATTCGATTTAAACTGGTAGAACTCACCTGCCTAAAATTTTACTAACGCAGCCATTGGAAACTTGTAGAATACGCGATATATCACAGGGACGAGCACCCGAATGAGCGAGCTCAACGATTTTTTGACGTGTGGAGTCCGGCAGTGGTCGACCGTTGACATACACACCGCCCAATTGATTGATACCACTATGGCCGGCCGTGGAACAACCAAACAATGCACTTTGACTAACCGATGAGGCATGGCCATGCATGATGTGTTCTGTTGTTAGCATCATCATTTGATTAGATTTATTGCTTTGCAAACACTTTTCTTATTTCAATTCGTAGGTATTTATATAATTTATAAATTAATTTAAAGAATGTTAATATGTAGTGATAAACACACGTGAGAATTTAAGCCTCAAGTTATCAAGACTCTCTATAAAATAGGGTTCAATTACAAAAATATTTATGTAATTCGATTCGATTACGATTTTACGAAATATTTAAATACCTATTATGTATTTTTAAATGTGAACTGCAATGTGTATATTTTTATTTATACCTAGGTATATTGGTTTATTTAATTTATTACTGTGTATATTTTTTAAGGTAGACTTTTTTTAAAAATACTTTTTTTTCGTTTTATATATAAAAAAGAACATTTTTAAATACCTGCAATATACCTATTTTTTGTTTCAACATTTTATTTATTATTATTTTTTATTTTTTTTTTTTGTATAAATAATTAGGGATTCTTTTTTATTCAAACATTAAAATCACAATCACATACATTATTATTATTTTTAATATTATTAATGGAGTTACGGCGGGTTTGTTGGTTGTTTATATTTTTAAAATATGGAGAATTTATTTATATTTATAACATGTACATAATTTTCTTATTTTCATTTTTTTTTGTACACACGCGCGAATTTTTTAATATATTCTTAAAATTGTAGGTATTGATTGACTAATATTTGTTGATATTCATTAATACATCCTGTTTTTTGTTGGTTGTTTTTATGTAATTTTAATTAATTGCTTTAATTTGTGCTTCATGCTCGATTAGCGATAATGCAAATTAGAAAAATACACGCCATACGAATACGAACGTCGATCGTCGTCTGTTTGTGTATGAGTTTGAACAAAAAATCAACAGCAACAACAACCGAGCACACACACAATTTATGAGGTTCGATGCTTAATAGAGCTCCTGTAATACGGTGCAAATTAGTAGAGATCAGATACGTTTTTACTCCTACATAAACCAGGCTGGGCTGTGCTTGCTGCTGTTTGCCAACACTTGATGACGACGGTGATTTAAACTCCAGTAGAAAAACATGTGTGGGACTAACTGACTGACTCGTGCCCTGACCGCTAGTCTTTCGTTATAGAAGGAAGACACGACGTTTTTTTTTTTTTGTTAATTAAAATATTACTCTAAATTCTGGTTTTGCGGCAGTTGATTTTTCGGTTTTCCTTCTTTTTGCATGTATTTATATTTTTGTTATTATAATTTGTTGTGCAGATGCATAGTAGTAGAATTTTTCCACAACAAAAACTCATCGACAACATTCAATGAATGCGAGTGTACAGTGCACTTAGCGAAGCGAAACGTTAATGAGCTCTCATGCGAAAAAATATCCCAACAAACGTGCCAAAAAGTACTTCATATACCGGAGTACGGTTAAAATTACTAAACAACGTAAACGCCAACAACTACAAAAATAACACAAACACACACAACACTAACAACAAGAACAACGGCAACTACAGCTACAAAATTCAGCCGAGAAAACAAGACGATGAATGGAACAACAACAACATAAACAGCAAACACACCAAGCTTCAGTCAAACAAACAAAACTACATGCATACATACATTTAAACATTAACACGAACCAACCAACCAAACAACTTACATACCCAATATACATACATATATACAAATAGAGAACCAAAGCCAGTAAATAAAAAAAGAGCTGTATGTGCATGCTCGAACGAATAAGCAAGCATGAATGGCTGCCTACAAAAACAACAACAAAACAAATGAAAATATTCACACACACAGTATAAAAAGTGTAAAGAAAAATATTCCAGCCATGAGTACGTAGGTTCATGTTTACAGTGAAGCAAGTTTGAATACGGTCAACTCTCTAATTTTATTTAAAACTAATCAGGGGTTGTAGTTTACAACCAAGCGAGGCAATTACATAAATAAAATAAATTGTTTTCCTGTTTTTATAAAATCGATCTATATTATTATACACTAATATATATACATTAAAATAAGCACGTACCTTTATTACTTAAACCATCCAGCCCAAACGGTCAACTCATTTTATTGAAATTTAGAACGTAGATATATGTATGTTATTCATGTTAATTTCTTTACATTTTGATGTGCTTGAAATAAAAATGTAAGAGTTGAAAAAAATTCACTGCTCAAGTCTCAATTGCTTTATCCATTTAGCAGCTCTACTTAATTGTGGTTTGATATCATTAAATTTGAAGGCGCTCTTTACGTTTCGACGATATCTCGTTAGATTGTACTTTTATTTTCAAGGTGTTCTTCGTGCTCTAAAAATGTTTCTGTAGCCCGTGATGTTGTGGTACAGATTCTGTTTCTGTTCTAGATCCTTGCCGGAGGGCTTTAAGGCGTGTTTCACTTTTAACTGGTGTTTCGACAGCTCTTGATATTGAAAATTGCGATCTTTCTCTTTCAAGATGCTCGTTGCGCTGTTCAAATGTTTCCGCAGATCTAGAGGTTGAAGCCCGACTCCTTTCATTAACAAGGCGAGCTACATTTTCTTTCAAAGTTTCATGTATTCTTTGGAATTACATTCTTGTATTTTTCATATGTTATTATTGTTTGCTAATGTCACATACATATTTTCCAAAACCGACTACATATTTATGGTTCCAAATTTATTAATACAACATTTTTATTATTCAAGATAAATATGTATATGTATGTACAAGGTGCGATTGGCCCCTAATGTCAGCTCTGTTTTGACATTTGTGTAGTAAACACATGCGTTACACGTTAATAAACAATGTTACGCTACACTGCTCCAGAATGCGGAATATTGCTGACTATTTATTTGACCAATAATCGGTCGGTTTTTTCATCAAAAATAATCATGAGTGATGAGGCCCATTTCCATCTTAGCGGGTACGTAAATAAGCAAAATTTACGCTTCTGGGGTACTGAAAATCCGCGTGCAACCCGCGAAGAGCCATTACACCCGCTCAAAGTCACTGTATGGTGTGCTGTTTTCACTGGAGGAGTCATCGGACCTTTTTTCTTCGAAGACGTCGCGGGCCAAACGGTTACTGTGAATGGTGAGCGCTACAGAGCAATGATCAACGAGTTCTTTTTGCCGCAACTTGATGAAATGGGATTGGAAAACATGTGGTTCCAACAGGACGGTGCAACGGCACAAACTGCACGTGCCACAACCGATATGCTGAAGGATGCATTTCCCGGGCGCCTAATCTCCCGTTTTGGCGATTTGCACTGGTCAGCAAGATCGCCTGATTTTACCGCTCCAGACTTATTTTTGTGGGGCTTTTTGAAGTCGCGGGTTTATGTCAACAAGCCTCAGACTCTTGCAGCTCTTAAAGACAATATCCGTCAAGAATGTGAGGACCTATCGCTGGAAGTTTTGGCCAAAGTGATGGCAAATGCCATAAAAATGGCTCAAATGACAATCAACTATGGCGGCGGCCATTTATATGACATCATATTCTCGACTTGATGTAAAAAAATTAAAAGACCAAATAAAAATAATCCACAAGAATCAAAGTTTTTAATTTTTTTTTTAATTACAGCCAAAAAACATCGGAAGTTTACTTTTGCGCCACCTTGTACATATGTAGGTACAAATTTTAGTACTTCTTTAGTATGGTTGAAATACACTTGTTAATAATATTGTTAGGTACTTACACGAAATTCGAATGCTCTACTATTGTATTTTTTGAGAAATACGAATTTAAAGTAAGAGAGGATCCACGTCCATTTTTTCATTTAATTTTTCCTATTGTATTCTATATATTGAGTATTAACTTGTAGGTGGGGTGCCACTCCCAATCTTCGTACACCGCCCAATGTTCTTATGGGCATGAAAGTTTCCCTTACACAATTTGAAAAGTCTAGAGGCCCAACTATAATGTGCATATGCTAGCTTAAGCAAACGTGCGAACACATATAAATTGTATGTGGCAAACTATAATGTACTTAACGAAACTTTTCGTTAAGTTTTTCAACTGTCATTTGCTTAAGCAAAAAGCGAAACTGATCGCATATTCCGTACGGAATCAGCTGTTTGTTGTTTGTTTGTGTTTTTAACAAAATGGAGAAAGAAGAAAATACATTTATTTTAAATTTAATAGAAAATGCGGAAAAAATAAGTGCCTTTACAATAAAAGGGACCATTTTTATTTTAACAAAAATGTCTTTCTGTCGCGGTTTATTTCTCTGGCAGAACAAGAGCGTCTTCTTCTTTTACAGTGTAGTTCACTTATTTCTTTTAATGTGCACAGGCCTTCAAGCGCTAACTTTAATATTTTTATATTATTAAAATTTTTAAGTTTTTTCTCCATTTTTGCAAACACAATACGAAAATTAACAAAACATATGTAAACGTTTATTATTATTTACAATGTAGTGCTGCCACAGCTTTACATTTTAGTACTTTTGCCGATAAATTAAAAAAAAGGAAAAATTATGCGTTTCGGGTACGAAGTTTTCTTTTAATTATAAAATAATATAATAATATTTATAAAATATAGTCATTAAATGGCTTTTTGTTAAAATAAAAACATTTTTTTTAAACATAAATGAGCAACTGTGGACAAAAAGTTTCAAAGTCATTGTAGCCACCTAAAAGTTAACTCTGAACTGGTTATGCATTTGACAGTATTTTCGTTAACTTTTGCAATTTGCTTAAGCTCGCTTATGCACATTATAGTTGGGCCTTAGCTGTTACAGATTCCCAGATAATCGCCAATACTGGTCTAACTATTTGAGTTAAAGTTCTTTGTACAAAAGTTGGGAGTTAAGAGTTATAATTTTAAAGAAATACTAATTTAATCATATAATTCGTTCAAATGTTCATAAGGCAGTTTCCGAGATATACGTTTTTTTGCCTCTCACACTTGCAATTTCAAAACAAAATCTAGCCTATGTTTCCTTCCAGACATACAGGAAGACACTGTGAAAATTTCAAGAAGAATCGGTTTAGCTGTTTTGCCGTCTATAGACTTCAATCAAACGTATAACCAAACACACATTAATTTTTATATGTTTATACGTATGTACATATAGGTACATACATATATCTATATAGGTAAATAAAAATGAAATGCTGTCCGTTGCTATGCGTATAACTTGAGAACGGATTGATTGACCGATTGCGCTAATTTTATTTTGAAATGTGTGTAATAGTCTGAAAAAGGTTTGTATGGAAAAAAAATCGGAAAAGTTTCTTGGAAAATTTAAAAATTCTGAAAAAACTAAAATTGTGTTTTCAATGTGATTTTACATTTTTTATGTTATTTTTTTATTGATTCCGCTCAAACTTAGTGCGAATAACGTATTAAATTCGGAGAATATGCATGTCCTTTAAAGAATCGTAAAATATGCATTTGGTCATGTGATGATCTTCGGCAACGTTATTGTGTATGAGTCCGGAAAGATTTCTCAGTTAGTATGAGCACGCCTACTTTAATAATATATAAAAATGAATGTCTGTCTGTATGTTTGTGTTTAATAGGAGGCCAAACCCTTGGACAGATCTTTCTGAAATTTTGACAGCATGTTACTGCGATTCTGGAAGGAATAATAGGCTATATGCTGTTTTGATTGGACACCGCCCCTATAACCCAAAAATTTAAATCGTCATATTTAGGGCATTTTTGAAGTATATGCTATTGGCATAATTAGGAATACGTACGAGGAGAAAAGTGGTTGGAACCACGCCCCTTTTTAGGCAAACTAAAAATCGTAATAAACTGGACCGATCGTCATTAAATGTTCACAATAGGATATTCTTACGAAATTGTAAAGTTGTAAGTGGACAGAAATACATCGCTCATATGACGCGCTTCAGTATCCTATTATTTTTCCATATGGGGACGAAATGCGTCAAATCAATCAAGCAACCAATAAGGCCGTTAGTTATCCTATTGAGTTCTTAAATTCACTCGATGTTCCAGGCTTTCCACCACATGTGCTACAACTTAAAATTGGAGTGCCATTTATTTTACTGCGTAATATCGATCACCACGGCTTTCAGTGGCACTTGACTTGCAATAAAAAAAAACAGAAATAATTTAATAGAAGCGACCATTACAACAGGAAAATATAAAGGTACAGATGTACTTTTGCTACGCATTCTAATGCTACCAACAGATTTACCATTCGATTTTAAACAATTGCAGTTTTCAGATACAAGTTGACGTCGAAGATTATATCAATTTAGATACTGCCATAGTTATTAATGATATAGATCAGAGGTAGGCAAAGCGTATAATGAGGTTGTGTGTGTGAGCGAACTACCCAGCAAACATAAACATAATTATATAAATTATACAAAACAACTTAGATAGGAAACATACACTCACAATATATTTTCCGTAACATATAAGAAATTAACAACGAGATTGATATACAAACGGAACTTCAATACTTCAAAAGCTGATTACATGCATGTTACCAAATGCATTATCAATCATAAAATATTTTTCGTAATTCATTATTAATTTGAAATGTTTGTTGGGAAGTATTTCTGAAAAAAATATAAAAGCATCCGCCGCATGTGCACACATTGCTGTCTAAATGACAACTGAATGAAAGAGATTAAAGGCCCAACTATAATATGCATAAGCAAGCTTAAGCAAATTGCAAAAGTTAACGAAAAGGCTGTCAAATGCATAACCAGTTCAGAGTTAACTTTCAGGTGGCTTCAATGACTTTGAAACTTTTTGTCCACAGTTGCTCATTTATGTTTAAAAAAAATGTTTTTATTTTAACAAAAAGCCATTAAAGGCCCAACTATAATATGCATAAGCAAGCTTAAGCAAATTGCAAAAGTTAACGAAAAGGCTGTCAAATGCATAACTAGTTCAGAGTTAACTTTTAGGTGGCTACAATGACTTTGAAACTTTTTGTCCACAGTTGCCCATTTATGTTTAAAAATTTTTTTTTATTTGAACAAAAAGCCATTAAATGACTATATTTTATAAATATTATTATATTATTTTATAATTAAAAGAAAACTTCGTACCCGAAACGCATAATTTTTCCTTTTTTTTTTAATTTATCGGCAAAAGTACTAAAATGTACAGCTGTGGCAGTACTACATTGTAAATAATAATAAACGTTTACATATGTTTTGTTAATTTTTGTATTGTGTTTGCAAAAATGGAGAAAAAACTTGAAAATTTTAATAATATAAAAATATTAAAGTTAGCGCTTGAAGGGTTGTGCACATTAAAAGAAATAAGTGAACTACACTGTAAAAGAAGAAGATGCTCTTGTTCTGTCAGAGAAATAAACCGCGACAGAAAGACATTTTTGTTAAAATAAAAAGGGCCTCTTTTATTGTAAAGGCACTTATTTTTTTCAACATTTTCTATTAAATTTAAAATAAATGTATTTTCTTCTTTCTCCATTTTGTTAAAAACACAAACAAACAACACACTGCTGATTCCGTACGGAATATGCGATCAGTTTTGCTTTTTGCTTAAGCAAATGGCAGTTGAAAAACTTAACGAAAAGTTTCGTTAAGTACATTATAGTTTGGCACATACAATTTATATGTGTTCGCACGTTTGCTTAAGCTAGCATATGCACATTATAGTTGGGCCTTAAGGGTATGTGTGAAGTGCTCTCTGCACTATAGGATGCCGACCAGTGTTGCCAAAACATGTCAGCAAAAAATAGCCAGAATGGATTTAAAAAAAACGCCAGAAACCGCTAAACGTTAAAAATGAACCAGCTGAAATTCGGCTAATAATTACTACCATGTATAAACGTTAAATCTTACATGTATGATTTAAATGCATTAATTATATGCGGTTTTTTGTAATATATTTCAGATTTCTACAACTCAAAATTAAGAATATGCACAAGTAATAATAGGAAACAAAAATAATGTGACTTAAATGTCTATGAAGTCCAAACCATCTTCAGAATCTGAGTTAGTATCGTAAATTTCAGAAGTTCCGATTAGTTTCAAATATTGCTCAGGTATTTCATAGTCGAAACAACATTTGTTATTTAGGCATAAACCATATCTGAAAGAAAAAGGAAATTTTTAGGAAAATATAATATTATTTTCATGTGTACTTACTTTACTGTTAATATGGCATTCACCATATCGATTTGTAAACGATTTCTTCATTTTGTTTTTACCAAATTCATTTGACTAAATATTCTTTCCACGTCAGCGTTTGACCAAGGCAAACAAAGAATTTGTAAAGCGAAAGAATCCAGTTCTGCAAATGGTTTGTTTCCAGCAGCATCTTCGTATTGAACAACTTCAAACCAGAATGATGAAGTATCTGAAACGTTTTTCCATCTGATCATGTTGATGTTACCAAATTGATTTAAAATAATTTCAATAGATTCAGCGGTGCACCCAAAATATTCTAAAGTGGATAAAACAGAATCTTTTTGACATTGAAATATATTTTTGACTGAAAAGCTATCGACATTTTGTAATGCTCTACGATTTTCTGGTAGTCTATATGAAAGAAAATTTTAGAATCAATTGCTGCATGTCAAATTTGTATAGTCACCTCTGAATCAATTGTTTTAAAAGATGAATTCAGAATTGGGCACATCTTTGTCGTATTTCTGTCTCCTTAGCAGGCGAAATATTACCATTTTGTTATATATATTAAAGTTTCAAATTGGTAGCCTAAAAAAACAAAAAATTCATCAATGCGGCAAATTTTGTTTTTTAACGAATTCATAACAATGAGCAAATCATTTAGATGTTTAGTTGCATCCGAGTTTTTGCTTTGAAAACTCATATTAATTAAATTTAAATCCGCAAGAATAGGTTTCCAAAATGATAAATAAATGTTGTTAATGGGATCCTTATACATTCCGTAAAGTATTTCCGCATTGTAGCATTTTTCAGACAGACGAGCAATACCAAAATGAGTTTCCAGCTCTACCCACTGATTTAAAATTCTTGTAATTGAAGTATTAATTGATAGCCATCGAGTATCGCAAGCTCGTGTAATCACCAATGGTTCCTAATAAATATTAGAAAAATAATTTTAAATTTTTAATTCGTTGATTCAATTCTTTCTACTTACCTTATCGTTATTAATTGCTTTGTTGCTTTGTACAAATTTGCATAAGCTGATTTGCGAGATGCGCTTTTGGAAAACCAGTTATAAGTTTCTTGAACTAAAAACTCCAGATTTCTTGGGAGTGTCATGCAGGCATTGTTTATAGTCAATTAAATGGAATGGCAAACACATCTTACAAGGGTCAACTGTGGAATTTGTTTTTTCAACTGCGCATAAACACCTTTATTTCGACCCACCATAACGTTTGCATTATCAGTCCCAATTCGAACCACATTTTTTACATCAAGGCCAAACTTTTGTAATTAATTTTTAATACATTTTACGATAGAGTGCGCATTAGCTTCAGAAATTTCGGCCAGAGATAAAAAAGTTGGTACAATTTTTTTTGCTTTAAGCTGTAATATATAATTACAATACCTTGCCAAGTATAAGTAGGCTAATGGTACTGTTTTGTTATCGTTGTTAAATTAATATTTACCGAGAAATTTTATGACTCCTATGTATGTAGATTCATCCAAAAGGAGACTAAATTTTGAGCCACCAATGCCTTTAAGGCAGAGGTGATCAAAATTTAAATGCTTATGTATTGGTGAGAAAATGAGACAAATTTAAAGGTACAGTAAAACGAAAAAGTAAACGATCGATTTTTATAAAATAGTAAACCTAAAAAATTGTTTCGGTTTAAAAAATATTAAAAAATTATTTCGCTTCGCAAAATATTGAGTTCCGTTTGTATTTTTAACTCATATTTTGTAACTTCAACTTTAAAGGGGGCTTTAAAAAGATCAAGAAATGGTTCAAGGGCATCAAAATCTTTAAACCTATCTTGAAAATTAAAAAAGGGTTTCCCATTGACCTTTAAATGTTTTATAACACAAAAGGCATTGAGAATTACCAAATGCATTTTTGATTACAAAAAATTCTCGTAATGGTACCATAATTTTTTAACGTACTGTTTTAAAAAAACATTCAAAGCATCCGCTAAGCATGTGTACCATTTGCCTTGTGAAAGACAACTGAATTAAAAGAGCATAACAAAGTCGTGGGTTGGGCCAATAAGCAATTGTTCTATGAAATGATCACCTCTGCTTTAAGGAGATCTTCTTTAAAATTAACTGCTAAAACATTTTTTATAATCATTGAACATTTTGTCCTTTGTAATCGAATTTGCTGGCATATCACGCTGTCCCGGAACTGTTTCTTTAATAGCAATATCAGGTGATCTAATGGAGCTATTGATCCATGTTGACAAAAATATAAAGATAAAGCCCCTTCATGCCTTTGAGTTTTTAAGCAAGTAGCTTGAAATGGAATTTTATTCCTCTGGACAAATCCTTCTACGGCTGCTGTATGTTTCATGGTTTTAGTATGTGCCATCAAATCCCATAGTTTGCACTGCATCACGCACTTGCAATACCGGCAAAAAACTTTTGAAGCATCATCAGTTTCTTGAATCCAGTCTTTAAGCATTGGCTTAGACTTCCACTCCTGTCTAAACTTTTGAACATAAGTAGGTTTCCCCATAGTCACTGAGATAAAAAAAACATTAATTCTATGTACAAATGAGTGGTATTTGATTTAAACTTACATGTATTTAGTACGCTAATATAATTTGATGTTCTTTTTTAAGATTTACCAAATATGTATGTACTTCTTTTGTTCTCACTCACTATGGCAGTTGTAAGTTTTTTTTTTTTTTTTTAATAAGGGGGTAAACCGTTAACGTCTGTAGTGATGTGCAATGCACTTGTAACCGAACACAAGCAAAACGAAGTAGTAAAAATACATCGCAAAATTATAGTGCTGCCCACTAGAAAAATCGCTAGAAAAACGCAGAAATAAGAAAAAGTAGCTAAAAAAAATAGTTCAGCCGTTTTTTCACACACTTTCCCGTAATTGACAAAATAAAAACACCATATCTGGCCGAAAAACCGCTGAAATGGCAACGCTGATGCCGACCTATGATATAGATGTTGAAAGCACTAGTACTGAAATGTTAATAGCTTCTGAAGAAATGGTGGAAAGCACGTCTGAGAATAAAATTGAAGACAAGTTAACTTCTTATAAAGAGGCTTATTTAGTCATAAAAAAACTTAAAGGGTTTTCTTTATATCACAGCGACCTTGAAAGTGTTAAAATGCTGACTTATCTTCAAATGCGTTTCCAAGATATTGAAATTAAAGGAAAAACTCGCCAAGCTAAAATTTCGGACTTTTTTAAATCCAGTTGAATATCTGTTTCTTTTTTATTCGCAAAAATATTAATGAATATTTTATTTACTTTGCTTTATTTTTAAATTTTTTTCGTTTTTCGCAAGAACATAAATGAAAATTCTGTTTATTTTGTCTTATGTTTTTGTTTTGGAAATAAAAGTGTTTAAAGATAAATACCTATATGTACAATATTACTCTTTTTCTGTTTCTTTCATAAACGGACACTTCTCATAAACGGACAAACTCGTCAGTCCCTTAGGCCTCCGCTTCAGAGACAGTACACTGTACATGTTTTAAAGTTATTTGGAGTTTCCTATTCTAATATAAATTGCAAAATAATTAACTTTTCTACTTGATTTTTACAATTTTATGTACGAATGAAAAACAAAGTTTTCCTAAAAATACACTGTACACTATACGAGGGTTTTATTGGAAGGATAATTTTATGCCATTAATGTTTAAATATGATTTCAGGCATGTGGCCGCCGCGGCTGGCTCGAATAAAGCCAATTCTACAGGTCCAATTTTCAACCACTTTTTCGAGCATATGGGGCCGTATGTCGGCAATAACGCCACGAATGTTGGCTTTCAATTCCCCTAACGTTTCTGGTTTGTTGGCGTAGACGAGCGACTTCACATATCCCCAAAGAAAATAATCCAATGGTGTCAAATCACACGATCTTGGTGGCCAATTGACAGGCCCATTCCGCGAAATTATGCGCTCATCGAATGTTTCCTTCAATAAATCGATTGTGGCGTGCGCTGTGTGGCATATAGCGCCGTCTTGTTGGAACCACAACTCATCCACAATCATGCCATCCAATTCGGGAACAAAATAGTCGGTTATCATGGCTCTATACCGGTCACGGTGGCGAATCGATTCATTCGGGTCCTCTTCAACACTTTGCTCTACAGCGGCAATTGTTTCTTCGGTGCGCACTGTTCGACGTCTCTGCGGATGCGTATTATCACATAGAGTAAACGTAGTGCGAAAACGATCCATGGTTAACCGAATTAATTGCTCTGATGGACGATTATGTCGACCATAAAATGGACGGAGCTTGCGGTAAACTTCGCGAACTGAACCGTTATTTTCGAAATAAATTTGCACGATTTGCAAGCGTTGTTCTTTTGTCAACCTGTTTATGATGAAATGGCAAACCAAACTGAACATAAATGACATTAGAGTTGCCATATTTGACCACAAAATGCCAGTTTTATCTCTTTTCGAAAAACAAACCTGTAAATGGAGGGTATTTAAAATGCGTCACAGCTAACTTTTAAATTCTAAAATTATTCGAATAATTTTTGAATTATAGAATTTTTTTTCTAAATTTCTAAATGATTTCGTCAAGTCGAATATAAAGTTGTATCGTCAATGACACCTTGGACGCATCTAAGTATGATTATACATAAAGAAATGTACATTGTTCAGAAATTACCACACTTGACCAATGTTGCCTATACGCAAGAGCACTTTTACAAAAATATTATAAACATACTAAACACACACTGATTTTTTTGTTCTAAATAATTCTCTTACCTGTATTCTTTACTTGGTTTTACAATAAAACAATTATTTTAATGCTTTTTAAAACTTCTTGTATAAACATTTTTTTCGCGGAACGATTTTAACAAGTTCACTCTACTAAAAACGCCTATAGGCAACATTGGGGATGAGAGTCTTGAATTGAAACTGGTAGAAATCTGTCCATTATTTTACCTGGCCCCCATACAAATGTCCACCCGAAATTGGGGTTTACCGATCATAAATGTTTGAATTATGCAAATATCCAAACAGATTTAAGTTTTGTTTGCAATAAATTCATTGTTTCGGTGGCTATAGCCCAAATCTTAGTTGTAAACTTTTCTCGATAAGGTAATCCATTCACCGCATTTTCAGTCGAGTTTTCGAAAAGAAAAATTGTCCAATCAAGTGACAGCTTTAGCATGAGAAGTCAACAATTGCTCTTGGATTTTCAGAAGCCAATTTAAAGTAATTTTGATTGTTGACGTATCCAGTGCCATATAAGTAAGACCTTATTCCGAAAATTACTTTAACAACCATAAATCCCTTAAAAATTCATGTAGGTATCCAAACAGAATTAAACAAAAATATCTTTCGTATATACGCTAATCATGGCAGTATTTTATGATTAATAGTCAAAGCTTCTATAAAGGCCCACACTTCCGAAAATCACGACATAAATCTCTTGGTATCTAAATAAAATTCAAATAAGTTATAGGATTAATTTTAAAGTGAAAAAAAATATCCCGAGAAAAGATTCAAATTGAATCTTAGTTAGAATTATCATCAGATCACTCACCCGCAATTGTTACTATATCAAGCCTCCGAGAAATTGTATCCTCAATTGAAAATTAGCGACAAGTATAAATTGGCTTGTATGTAGAATATATACGAGGTCTGATCAAAAATAACCGTTATTTACAATTTTTTCAAATAGTATTTATTTATTCATCAATAACTATCGTGTCCCCTTCAAAGTAATCCCCCTCAGATATAATACACTTATGCCAGCGTTTTTTTCCAATTCACGAAACACTTCTGAAACGCCCTTTTCGGTATCGCCAACATCTCCTGTTTCGATTTTTCTTTTATCTCCTCAATCGCAGCAACAGGCTTTCCTTTCATCGGTGTCTTCAGTTTTGGGAAGTGGAAAAAGTCAGCGGGGGCCAAGTCCGGTTGAGGGTCGTTATCATGGTGCAAAATCCATGATTGGTTTTTCCACAATTCTGTGCGTTTCTGACGAATTGCTTCGCGCAAACTGCACATAACTTCAAGGTATTATTCCCTATTGAACGTACGACCTTGTGGCAAGAATTCATGATGCAACACGCCATTGCAGTCGAAGAAAACTGTGAGCAAAACCTTCACATTTGACCGAACTTGACGTGCTCTTTTCGGTCTTGGTTCTTCTGGACGTTTCCATTGGGATGATTGGGCTTTGGTTTCAATGTCATAGCCATGTACACATGATTCGTCACCAGTTATGACCTTCTGGAGGAAATCTGGATCAATGTTCAACAGCTCCTGATGTTGCGACGTTGTTTTTGCTCAAAATTTAGCAATTTCCTCGCTACCGCACGTTTCATGCCTAAACATCCGTAAAAATCTGCTGTGGAGTTACGATTTGCTTTTGTAATGGGCCATTATCCATGGTGGTACATATATACAAGATTACTAACTATGGGGCAGAAATGCAGCCCCATATCACCATAGAACCGCCAATTAAAAAACACCAACAAAAGTAACTGGGATTTCCAAATGCAAATAATTTTTATAACCTGCAATTTGTGAGGCAATTTTTTGAGATTTTCCTAATTTTCACAATATCTACTATCAACTGTAAAAAAAAACTTTTGTTTGCCTGTTTTTTTTTACAATTTTATGTTTGAATTTTATGTTTGAAAAACAAATTTCTCTTGAAAAAGAGTAAGCAATTTAGTTGTGACACACTGTACATATACATATATGTATGTATGCACAGTGGTGGACATATAATAAGAAACGATGCTTTGATATAATAAGATCGCTGTGTAGCTTCCTTAAAATTGTTTTTATCGTTTTTCAATTAACATTGTCAAGTTAAATTAAAAATATTGGTACCTACCTATAAAAATACATATTATTTTCACACTTGTTTATTTTTTTTGCTGACCATATAATTAGAAACGCGCATTTTTTTCTTCGACTTTTTAATTTTTTCTAACTATTATTGTTAAACAATAGAGTAACTTGTACGTATATTTTTAAAAATGGGCAAAAATAAATCATGTATTCCAAAAATGAGATGGTTAATTGTGCAGTGTTACCAAAATGAAAAACTTTCAATGCCGGCTATTGCACAAAAGTTTTCTTGCTCAATTCACTTGTACCAAAATACAAAATAGTTTGCAATCCCAGCTAGAAAAGTTAGCACACGAAATACCACTTTAGCAGAAGTTCTCTGGAGCAACGAATCTAAGTTTAACTTGTTCCAATCTGATGGAAAATGGATGGAATCCCCAGGTACACACAGTGGCGGTCTGGGGTGCCTTTTCTTAGCGTGGCGTGGGTCCAATTGCATGAGTTCAGGGAATAATGGGTCAGCATCAACATAAAAACGTTTTGGAAAATGTAATCGAACCGTATTGCTTTGAGAATATGCACACTTCACGGTTAGTGAAGTGTTGGCTTTTGGATCAAAATATTGATGTACTTGACTGGCCACCCCAAAGTTCTGATCTTAACTCAATTGAAAACTTATGAGCAATTGTAAAAAGAGACCTAAAATACACAAAAATCCACGAAATAGTAATGAATTGTTTCAGTTGGTGCAACAAAGCTGGAAAAACATACATACATATCTCTGCAAACATGCCAGCGTTTAATTAAGAGTTTACTAAAAAGACTGGCGAATGTTGTCAAACACAAGTACCTATTATCTAACAAAATATTAAAGGATAAGTCCGTTTTGTTAAACCTCACTAAAGTTTTTTTATAGGTATATTTTTTATTTTAAACTTAATAATACTTTGTTACTTTACTATTTCTAGTTATTAGTTTTAAATTTCTTCAAATATATGAAGAAATATAGGTACCTATGTATATGCTTATTGACAGCTCTATGTCCATCGACTGTACTGCATGTCCTGATGTTCATACACAACTTGTTATCAACAACCTTTCTGATTTTTGTTCCAATCTTCAGATATGTACCTATGGATATGAATTTAATGCATACATACATATGTATTTGCAGAAGGTAGTATCCCTGTCGGACTTTGAGTTAACTTAAAACTAACTCATGGTCAATCCAAAATAAGTCACAAGTGACTCAAAAGCTAACTCATTTTCCATGCAAAATGCTATTCAGTTTTTCCAGGCGTTCTCATCAGAATGAGTCAGTACTCACTCACTCTGCATGAGTTTCAGCTAACCTCAAGCTAGCTCATTATGAGTTAGCTTGTGGCACATAAAGTAAGGGGCACTATAAGTTAGCTATAAACTAACTAACTAATGATTAGATTAAAAATATTTAAAATTAAAAGTTATTCAAATTCATATTAAATTTTTATTATTATTTTTTATTTTTCTTAAAAAGATGTAAGTTGTTTTAAAAATAAAAATTAATTAAATTCATGCATATATTAAGTTTTGTTAAATTATTTTCTTATTATTGTTAATTTGGCAGTTGGTCTTCCTGCTGACAAAAAAAGAAAATATTTTTTTAGTTTTATAAAACTTGTCACATCCACCTCAAATTACTAGATAAACTGAATAAAAATGAAAACAAAACAGATCTATTTACATATTTACAGTTTTAACTGTTATGATCATGAAGAAAAAAATTTAAGAACTTGTTTCTTCTTCTTTTGTTCTTTGCGTTTTACTCTCTTTAATGATTGTTTAATTCTGCACCAGCTTTGAATGAGCCAATGATTAGTTTAATACTTATCGAGAAGAAGTCAAATGTTTAAAAAAAAAATAGTTCATCTCTGCATCATTTTTGAGTTACTTCAGAAGTCAGTTATAAATGAGCTAGCAATAAGTTAACTTTATTTTGAGTTACCTCACAAAATCCGACAAGGATGTTGTAATTACATGCTTACACGTTTTGCCCTTTATTTATATACCCAAGAGTGTAAGCAATGAAAAAATATTGTAGTTTGAAGGTATGTATGTACCTATGTAAATTACAACTGAAAAATATAAAAACAAGAATGTTTGTGTAACTTTACATTTAAAAAAATACACTGTGAAGGAACTCTTGAGCAAGAAAAATATTAAACGTACGCCAATTTACATACATACATATGTATGTATGTGTTTACTCTCATGCACTACATTTCCACACACACACACAGCCTGACACATGAAATGTATGTAGCCATTCACACAAGTCAATAAATTTCTTACATACAAATACAACCCACAAACCAACCAACCATTATGAATAAAACAACAACTCATCATAACAACACAGAATACGGGCATGAATGAACGCACGCATTACGTTTATATTACCATCTCTCTTCTACACACCAGTTTTATGTAATATGGCGGAATAAAAAGGCACAACATGAACGGATAAGACAAAGTAATAAAAATATAGGCAAAACCGGACAACTCGTCATTGGAGAGACAAAGATGGTTGCATATTGTATGCATTGAGCATTACAATTGGTGTATAATTCGTACGGTATATTCGAATGAACATCCACAGCAACAACAAGCAGCAATTCAGGAATAGTTAAGAGAGCGAGTATAAGGAACTGTGTGTTTTTGTAAAAGGAAAATTTAACAGAAATGTACCGAATGTACTTTCAGATACCAACCAGCCTACTATTTTGTTCAAAAGATTTTCATAATTTGTTTGCAAAACAATCCTACATATGTACGTCAGGAGTGGTAAATAAGAGTAAGACAAATTGTACCATCTTTGTACTTTAAGTCATGTTAGTCCTAATTGTACCAATATGTAATTTAAAAGTATCTACATAAAAATAAAATAATAATTTATCTTTTGATTTGGTATTCTTATACCCTTCACCGCAATAAGTGGGAAGGAGGGTACATACATATACATATACATATGTACATATATAAGTTTGTCATTCCATGTGTAACACTGAGACATAAGTAGGTATCCTTATAGAATTCTAAGTCGATTGAGCTATGTCCGTCTGTTTCTGTAAAACACTCTCAAGTCCAAAAGACACAACCTAACTCAACAGAGTTTACAAAAACCCGGCAAAAATCGGTATAGTAGAACCAGAGTTATATGTAGCTTGAAATGTGAGACAACCGCCATAAAAATTTTATATACCTATTTAGTTAAATATGTTTCTTTCATTTCTTTTAAATATATTGCAGATATTGCCATGAAATTTTATACACGTTATTTCTATGATAAAAGAAGAAACTGTGAAGAAAATAGTAAGAATCGGTCCATACAAATATCTTTCCGAAATATGGCATAATGATAAATAAATGCCTGTAAAATTGGAATATTAATACAAAATTCGGCGAAAATAAGTGTAATGTAAAAATAAATTTTGTTTTTTTTTTTGTTTATGCTTGGCCATAGCCCCATTTAAAGTCCACATCTAAAATTCACTTAAATACGTATAAATCTGGTATTAATAGGTTAAAATTCGACACAAAAATATATATACATACATACATATGTATGTATATAAATTGTTGTACTTAATTTTATGATGGTCGGTCCATAATTGGTCCGACCTATATACATAAGGACCACATCCGAAAAAGTCATTAATCTTTACATAGGTATATCTTATAAATATCGGTATCGACTCATACCTTTACATAGCTTATTTACATATACACAAAAATTATACTTCAGAAAGGTCCACTTCCGAAATTCACTTTAATAATAATATGTATCTTAAATCGTCTCTGTTCCGAAATTTAAGAAGATCGGCCCATGTTTTGTGATTGCTCACATATTCCGAAAAGCAAGTTAACCCTCAAAAAGTTCTAATAGATATCGATATCGAATCAACATATAGATCAGATATTCCAGAAATCATACTACATGTTTCTTAACTTGTGGTGAATAGGAAAAATGTTTTTTTAATTTTATACCTATATTGTTAAATTACACTCGAGATTGTTATGAATATCAAACAACTGTGATCCCTGCTTTTATAGCTAACTTATTTATTATTATGCTTCATTATGCTATCGTGATTTTGAAGCTTTATAGCACAGAGTATAACAGAGGGGACAACTTTGACAGTTCAAAATCGCTACAATCAGCTGACACAGTAGGTATATTAAAAAGAGAAAGAAAATATTTTCTGTTAGTAAATTTGTAATGTGAAAAAGCAAAGCACTATATAAAAGACGAAATTTGTGAACAAAGCAAAATAAACAAAACAATTTTGTGTCAAAGCAAAATCTGTGGCAAAATAAATCAAACAATTAATTTGTGTTGTGTTAAATTATTTAATTTTCAGTGATTCCTTTAAATATAATTAATTATAATCTGTGCTTTGTATATTTTACGGTTAAGTACGTTGTGTTTTGTATAATCTGCAAAAATAATAATAGAAATACATGCACTTACCTTTTCCACCAAAATTGAATTTTATTTGAGTCAGAAATAAAGAAAAATAGTAACATAAAGAAACCGACAAGGCAGTTCTCAAAGAAAGAGACAAGAAAAAACCTACACTATCTTTGCTCTTCTGTCACCTCTGTTATACTCTGTGCTTTATAGCGAGGATGTCATGGACTATAGCTGATATCTAACATATCTGTTAAACTTACTGATGTACCTATGTAGGTATTATGTAAAACATATTTGAACCGAATTTTGTAGCGATTGCAAGCTTTATATGAACAAAAATTGTGTAAGGTGACTGGGATTAAATTAAATCGGTCCCCCCAAATATTTATTTGCACAAGTCTTATGCTGTCGAATTTTAGTATGGTGGCCTTATAGATGTGGAGTATAGGACCAGTTCGGTCAGTACCTTTTCACATTAACTTTCGTAGAGATTTTCCTTTATGATTTATTTGCTTAAAACTTTATCTACATATCTGCTAACATTTATGAGCGTTCATTTGATGTTTAAGATTACTTCTTATTTGGAAGCATTGTATCATATCTTCGAAATGGCCATGTGTAGTCTGATTAGTAGGTTTGCATTAAATAACACTCTAGATTCTAGAAGTGATTTAAAAAGTTTTAAATTGGTTTAAATGTTTGTAATGTTGGGAGTGGCTAAAGTTGTACTTGTTAAACAAAAAAGTGCAATCAGCGAAAAACATGATTCTTCAATTGTAAACAAATCTTCTATTAGAAAATTTGCCAAAGCTATAAATTTTTCACTTTCCCTTACATGTGGCTTGGACACGTGAATATGTTAAAAAATAAAAGAAAAAAAAAATAAAAAAATATGACAAACTATTGCTGGGGTGCGTATATAGACCAAACAAGTATATTAAATTAGATTCGCTTGTGGCTGAATTGGAATCTCGAACTGTAAGCTATTCAAATATTATTATATCTGGCGACTTCAATTCAAACCTGTTCACAAGCTTAGGATCGAGCATTCGTTCTGCTATGACGGCTCTTAATTTATTCTCAGTTAATAACTCCAGACCAACACATTTCACTTCAATTAGTGCAACCTTGCTGGATCTTTATTTTGTAGCTGAAAACCGGAAAATTATACACTATGATCAGTTAGCAGTACCGACTTTTTCAAAACACGATCTTATATTCCTGAACTACGATTTTAAAGTTGTACAACAAACTGAAGAATTCACTTACCGTGATTTTAAAAGTATAAATTTTTTAGCACTGGAAGAAGACCTCAGCAATTTAAATTTTGATGAAATTTATTTTATAACCTCAACTAGTGAGCAAGTAAATTTTCTAAACCGTGAAATTATTTATTTGTTTAACAATCATGTAGCTCTGAAAACCAAAAGAGTTAAAGGCAGGAGAACACCATGGTTCACGTCAGAAACTAAATTATTAATTGAACGTCGGGATGAACTTTATAGGCGCTGGAAACGCTATAAAACTTCCGACCTAAAAAATGATTTTCGAATGGCTAGAAGAGCTGTTGTATCAAAAATAAGGCAAGATAAATTAACCTACTACGAGGAAAAATTTCGCACTGCAGTGACCACTAAGCAAACATGGAAACAAATTCGCGACATAGGCATAGTTAGTTCTCAAAGAAGTACAGATACAAATGTTATAGATGTTGATAAACTAAATTTCACTTTTTCAAACATTCCTAAACCACCGGTTCAACGTGACTTCTACAACCAAAACTCTTCTCGAATTTCCGCAAACAAGTTTGCATTTCAATGCTTCACCATTTGCGATACTGTTGAAGGGTTCCGAGCTGTAGAATCAAATGCAGTTGGTCTTGACGACATTCATCCACGCTTTTTAAAACTAATATTACCATATATAATACATTATATTAACCACATATTCAACTATATTGTTACTACTAGCACTTGTCCAACTGACTGGAAACTTGCAAAAGTTATACCAGTGCCCAAAAATGATAATGAATATCGCCCAATATCCATCCTTCCATACCTGTCAAAGGTTTTTGAGCGTCTCGTATATAACCAGATTTATAAGTATACTATTGACCACAATCTCCTTACCGATCGCCAATCTGGTTTCAGGCGAGGCCATAGCTGCACTACAGCCTTATCTGAAGTTAGTGAAAATATTCGAAAGAGCATGGATGAAAGTAAAACTACCTTTCTGGTTTTACTTGACCACTCAAAGGCCTTCGATACGGTAGATCACCAAATGCTAATCATGAAACTATTAAAATTGTTCAATTTTTCCGATACCGCATCGAAACTTGTTGCGTCATATCTTTCTGACAGATGGCAAGTTGTAGCAAACAATGGAACCGTATCCAGCCCTTTGTCCATGCCAAGAGGCGTTCCTCAGGGCAGGTCCGCTTCTATACTCGATGTATGCCAATGACCTTCCTTCTCAGATCAAGTACTCAAACATGCATATGTATGCCGATGATGTCCAGCTATACATTGACTGCTCCAAAACATCGGTGAGACATGTAGTTGAAAATCTTAACTACGATCTCAGCAAGATTTATAACTGGGCCACTGCAAATGGCCTATGCCTAAATCCAAAAAAAATCGAAATACCTTATCATTTCCAAGAAGAGCATGAAAATCGTTGATGACGTAGGTATATATCTTGGTGGAAACAAAATTAAGGTGGTAAACTCGGCTAGAAATCTGGGTGTCGTTTTTAATAGTACACTTACATGGTCTGACAGCATTAACCAATCGCGCGGCGGAGTATATGGTATGCTCAGAAGTCTATGGTATAGTCAACCGTTCACACCACCGAAAATAAGAATGATGATAGCTAGGACATACCTAATACCAAAACTTACTTATTCCTCTGAAGTTTTCGCCGGGTGCAATGCTAATAACAAACGAAAACTAAACACTACATTTAATAACATTATTCGTTACATTTTTGGTATACCCAGGTTTGCGAGTGTAGCAACATACTCCAGAAGAATCCTTGGAATGACTTTTGATAACTATCTGAAGTTCAAGAATTTACTTTTTTTACACAAAATTATTATTACTAAGGAACCCAGCTACCTATACAATAAGCTAACATTTACAGCATCTGCAAGAAATAATAGCATTATTACCTTTACGTATAGAAACAGCGCATCTTTTAACCAGTTTTTCGTTTACACAATATATCTCTGGAACCATCTTCCTACAATTGTTCAACTCACCAGCAACGCAATGAAATTCAAAAAATTGTTAATGACGTACTATGCATAAAGTTTTACATTAAAAAGTTTTACATTAAAATGTTTAATCTTCCTGTTATATTATTTTATTTTATCTTATTTTTATTTTATTTTATTTGTTATCTTATTATTTTATTACTGCTTTTTTTGTTAAATATTAAATTTCATTAGATTAGTATATTTAGTTTCAACAAATGTTATTTTTACACTCTTACCATTATTATATCTGATAACTAATCTGATTCTAGAGCTGTTATTCATAAGATTTTATATCTTGTTGCTTTAGAAAGTCAATTATTTATAATAAATACAAATACAAGGGAACAAATTTCATGTGGAATTTTTATTCACGATAGGGGTGATTAAAATGGGGGACATTTTTAATAACTCTTGATTTTTGTTTTTTTAATTCTTTTTTGAAAACAAATTTTTCTTATAAACATAATGTAATTTGATTCTGATTTGCAGATGCAAAACAATGCTCCCATAAATTTAAATGAATTTTATTTTTATAATATTTTGGTTTACTGTACCTATTTATTTTATTTTGAACGATGTTAAGAAAATTCTAACTGCCACTTTATTATTAGAGCAACCATTAGAAGAAAAAAATTGTTACATTAATGATCAACTAATCTAGGTTTTAAAATCGTCATATTAGGTTTGGGCAGGAGTCATAACATGGTTGATCTCACCCATAATATGATTGTATTTTACAGTCATAGTGTTTTTACACAACCATATTATGGTTTAGGCGGAAACAAAATATGGTTGGTTGGTTGGTTTACGTGGTAGTTCACTACGTGAGAACACTTAAGTAGAGTCGAAGGGACCCACAGGGTCGTGATTTCATATAACGAGTGGCCATAAATAGAAGCAGTGGTTGTAAAGAGTTGAAATTTGGCACACGTATTTGATTTGATAAAAGAAAAAAATATTAAAATTTCAAAAACTTTGGAGGACGGATTCGTGTCCTTCCCATATATCCTGAAATTAAAAACCGTCATAAAAGATAGAAAAAAAGTCCGAACTTTATGAAATAGTCGTTTAGTTTGATACCCTTAATGATTTGACCAAATTTTATCCAAATCGGGGCAAGGACACGCCCATCTCAAAAATGTCCTTTTTCAAAAAAGTAAAAAAAAGGGAACAAAAAGTAAAATGTTTATATTAATTTCATACACGAAGCACTTGTTACAAGAAAAATGTGTGTGTCAAATTTTTTCCAATTCGCAGCAAGGACATGCACTCCCGGCCACCCCCTAAATCTTGTATTACATTTTTTTAAAAACGAAAAAAAATCAATGAAAAAAATTCAAATGGTAAGAAAAGTAAATGTTAGTTTTTAATATTTACACTTGTTTTATTATTTAAATAAATTATAAAAAATAATGTTTTGAACAATTTTTATTTATTAAATACAATAAAAAAGAAAATGTTAGAATTTGTTTACTCTATTCATCCGAATCATTTTCTTCAAGCTGGTTTATTAAATTTTCTTGATTATCGGCATAAATATTATTTTCCTCAATAATGAAATCATTTATTTCTTCACAACTCCTTTTACTTATTTTATCTTCTTTTCTATGTATAGATAACTTTGGTTCAGACTGCAAAACCATTCTTTCTATTAGGTCTTTATTAGTATTTGTACGACTATTTTTTCGAGTATGGTTTAAACGAGTTTTTGTAAAAACTTTATGAGTGGCTTCTATAGCTTCCTCAGATAACATACCTACTGGAATCTTGCAGTTTTTTATAAATTCTGCTCCATGAACTAGTATTTTGTGGACAGTAACAGGCATACAATACCAAGAATATTTTTGAACATATAAATTCCATGTTTCTCTAAGCAGCTGTTGAAAATTTATAATATTTATTGTTTTACTGCTTGAAATAGTTTTTAAAATCAAAGAAAATTTTTTAATTAGTGATGGATCAACCTGCGTTATGCTGACATCAATGTTGCTGAAAAACCGTCTCGCAGTATTCCCATCATTTTTTGTTTTAACTTTATCTACATTTAATCCTATCTCCTTTTTAAAATCTTCCTGAATTTTAGATTTTCTTTGATTTAAAATTTGCTTATCATCATTTTTTGAAACTCTCCAAATATTTAGAGGCAACCTGTAAGCTATGTGTAATATACACTCAAAGAATTTTATCCATGCATGTAATGTTGATAATCCGTGTTTATGTAATTCTTCTCTTTTTTTAAGGTTTGTAATTGCTATGGCCTGAACTACCATCAAATCCCCATTTAATTTCCAAAACTACATCATTTTTGGTTTCAAAATCATTTAAATCTAATAAACTTTTGGCTATCATATTTAGAAAATTTTGTAATGGTATTTTTACTGACGTTTCTGATATTGATATATTTTCCGGAATATATTGTTTCTTTGCTTTTTGTAGACTATAATATGATGGAAAACAGTTCTTGTGCACATCATTTACAACCGTGCGCATATTTTCATATTGTCTATACGATAGATCATTATCTATTAATAATGCCAAAGCCTTTTTTACGGAAATAGAAGTTTCTGGAGTTGGGCTAGATACTCTTTGAACAGCTCTTCGTAATTGCTCAGGGCATGTATACCTCACAAGATCATCTACCTTTATTCTTTTAGTTCGTTCAGAACTTTCATTAAAGCCTACTTTTGGTCTTCCTTTACGACTTGTACTTGGTCCCTTAATAAATAAAAAAAAAACATGTTTTTTATTATATTATAAAAAACAAATATTCACATAATGATATTACAATGTATATATCTTCTGCTTCTTCTTCTTCCACTTCTTCTTCTACTTCTTCCACATCAAAAAATGAATTTAGCCAGAAAAAGTTTTTGTTTTCAAACACAGATTTCTTTCTGTAGCATTTTTCCCAACTTTTTTGTTGCAATTGTGTCTTACTTTTATCTTCTAAATGATTTTTAATTTCCGTAAGGGCTAGGGAGTGTGTTGTATGTTTGTGCCAAATATTGAAAATTTGCCTAATTTGCACTTGCCTTGACACTGAAAAAGTGAAAAAAATTGACTATTCTGCCAAGCTCTGCAAAAGAGACCCATTTTTTTTAATGTACATACTTGTATCAATATTATATTAAAGTATCAAAAATAAACTCGAATAACTTTTTTTAGACCTTCTATAAACTTGTAAGTTGTAAAAAATTTTCTCTCTGTTTACATTCAGAATAACGGTACAAAACACATGATGAATTAAATGTAAAAAGAAAATATATAATACTTTAATATTTATAAACAATTTAACTGCATTATCGACAATTTACGTTAAATTAACCCATTTATATATACGCTATTTTTCACGTTTTTTGTGTGCATATTGCATACTTACCAAAAACTTTCAACTTTGATTGGCTATAACTTTGTCAAAAATATTTTTTTTTTCAAAAATTCTTTTTCATTATTGTAATTTGAAATCTAGTTTATCAGATTTTTAAAATTCCAAAAGTCGTTTTTTTTATTTTTGGCCGCTGACACCACACTGTGGTGTTTTAAAAGACCACACCACTCGTCAGATTTAATGTCGTGTACAACATACTGTAGCTAATATGTGTGTGCAAAAAAAAAGTCGTGTCTTGCTAGACCCAACCTGTAGCTGTGAAATATCTCAGCAGGTCATTAAGTTTTGACCCGGCTACCTCACCAAGGTCGTTCAGTGTGTAGTTCCCCATGAACTTATGTCTCCTGACACACAGGGCTGGGCATTCGCAGAGAAGGTGAAAAATCGTTTCCTCTTTTTCTCTATCCTTACAGCTACGACAATGGTCGTTAAAAGGGAGTCCCAGGCGATTTGCGTGCTTGCCTAACGTCCAGTGTCCCGTTAATACTGCCAGCAATCTTGATATATCCTTTCTATTCCGAGCTGTCAGTTGCATAGTACGTTTCTCGTTGAAAGATGGCCACATCAACTTGGCTATCCTACATGTGTCTAAATTACGCCATCTATACTCAGCCTTTGTAAGAAAATGTCTGAGGATGATACCTTTGATAGTCCCCAGTGGAATCGCTACTGAGACCACATTGGAGATATCTAAGACATATCCCGTTCTGGCTAATTCGTCTGCCCGTTCATTGCCGTAGTGGTTCCTATGCACAGGCACCCAGACCAAGGTAATGTCAGATAGACGACCTAGCCTTGACAGAGAATTCCTACATTGCCTAACAAGTGAAGATGAAATTGTGTAGGCATTAAGTTAGAGGAGTGCCGCCTGACTGTCGACAAAATGTTATGATCGTGTAATGTATTACAAGCTGCCATGATTGCAAAAATTTCCGCCTGGAAAACACTACACTCATTCGGAAGACGATACGAGATGTCTACCCCAGGTTCGTCACAGAAGACCCCAGAACCAACACCGCAGCTCATCTTAGAACCGTCTGTATATATCCTAGTGTCGTATTTGTGCACGAGATTACCCCTATTCCACTCACTCCTGGAGGGAATTAAGACCTTGAATATCCTATCAAAATCCGCGTATGGAGTAACGTAGTCAGATGGTTGGAGAACGTTTGAAGGCAGCTGGGCAAGAATCCCCGCGTGGTAAAATATGGTAACTCTAACATGATTATTTTAGTCTGAACAAACATTATAATTTATAGTACATATGTATATAAATGACGATGTTGATATTGACATTCTGATTGTGCTACAACCATAATATGTTTGATGTATTTTATTCTTATTTACCTATATAAAAAAGCTTTTTTTTAGGAAAAGTTTATATTAAATAAACGATGCAAGTGAATAGTACCAACAAAAAGGTACAATTTTTCATCCCCGGACCAATTGTTTGGCCACATGTATATTGTGTAAATATGTATGTATTTATATTAAGCGTGTGTGGATGTATGTTCATATAGATGTGTATGGATTTACATACACACCGTACAAACATTCAAATATGTATATTGAAATTGTTACTGATAATGCATTGAATGTGCCAATTTAAGAAGTTCTTTTTATTAAAATCAGTACTTTTGTAAAAAATCTATTCAAAATACGCACTCTACTCGACTTCATAAAGCATCACAATTTGTTTAAAGTCGCTTTTCTAATTCTTCAAAAATACGGAATTTTCTTAGTTTTTTTTTTTTTGTTGAATTTTTTATATTTTACAAACAAATAATATAATATTAGTACATATAAACAACGTAATAAAAGATCAACACCTACAGAGCAAAAAAAAAAATCAATCCATGTGCGTGTGTTAAATGGGTTCTAATGTTTTCAAAAAATTTTGTTGTGTTAAGTGATGCTAGAAAATTTTTAGTATTTTTTGTATAATTCTTAACACTCAATGGTCAAAGAAGTTTTTCCCTCATACCACTGCTAATCCTATGTCTATATTCTCTTATAAGCTAATAGAATTAAAAACCTTTTTGTTTTCAAAAATTTGTTCTGATATACTTAAGGTACGGTCACATATAGCAAACTTTTGACTCTAACATGTTTGCTCATATTTGCTTTTAAAGTTTACGCATTTTGTTAGGTGGTCACACCAGGGGAAAATATTTGATAAAATTTATTTTACCAAACAGCAGTCAAACAGCGGCAAATACATATTTTGGCAAACATGTTTTCCCTCCGGTCACACTGAAACAAATATTTTCTGTAGCAATTTATTTGATTAAACTATCAAAATATTTAAATTTGTTTTTTCATAAATAAAAACTGAAATGGAAGACTGTGAAGCATTATTTGTACTAAGTAAAGCAGCTCTTTTATTATTATTAGAGGAAAACGAATCCAAAAGTCACAAAAAAAGACAATAAGTGCGTAAATGGATTCAACGTCGGAAAGAGAAAGGATGCTGTGCAAAGTTACTGTTGGAGCTACGATCTGAAACTCCAGAACTTTACAAAAACTTTTTGAGGATGACGGCAACTGATTTTAATTATTTAGTGAGAATAACGTTATTTCAGTGAAAATAGTAAATACTAATATTTATTAATATTACTGTAGCTAAAGTTAGTGGCACCGCTGATAACTAAAGAAGTAACACGGTTTCGTGAGCCAATATCTCCTTCCGAACGCATGACAGTTACGCTTAGGTATCTAGCGACTGGAGAGAGTTATAGATCTTTACAATATGTTGTTAGTATTCCTCATAAACAAGTGATATTTTGTGTTATCTTAAAAGTTATGTGCAATGAATTATGTGAAACCATAATGATTGGTATATATACATATATATATATAGGGCATATTATGCAAACTGTTAAGCGCCCCATCCATTATACAATACTTATTGTATATATTATTTGCCATATTATTTTCGTTTTGCCCTATATTATCAATAAATGGCACAATGGTTTCAATTAAAATATGGTGTAACTTTTATTTAAATAAAAGCATAGCTAGTATATTTAAAACAAGAATGCTGCCAACACATTTTACAGCATATTGTACTTTTTTTCGTTGTGCAATAAAAATCAAGTCTTTTGATTGTTGCCAATATATGGTGCTACCTTTGAATATCACATTGGCGGTATAACTGTATAATACGCAAAATTAATCTTGTTGCTGATGCGTGATCACCTGTTGTAGTTGTGATGCTGATGCTTTTTTACTGCACAAGGCTTGCATTTTTGAACACGAGCTAAATTTAAAAAGTTTAAAATTGAAAATATTGAACAAAAAAGTGAAAATTTTCTTATAAATTAGATGGAAAATCATAATCAAATATAAATCACCCTACCGAAATTTATTGGAATCGGTCCATATTTGACAATAACTTCCATACAAATTTTTACTATTTAAATACCTGGCCTTTAATTTCTGCATTGAAAATGGAGTTTTGCAAATATTTGTACACTTCTGTTTTGGTGATTTTTATGAAAATGTTCCTAATTTATTTTTAAAAATGACGACACTGTTTTCACCAGCTGTTATTTGCCTCTATTTGTTCTTACAATAGCTTTGCAAGAAAAAATAATTATTTGCCCAAAAAAGCGGAAAATATTTGACATAAAGTGGTCACACTCTGTTCACATTAGACACATTTTTGTTTGCTACAAAACAAATTTTGTTTTCTCAAAATCATGTTTGCACCCCAAAATGTTTTATGGTCACATTATGGAAGAGATATATTTGGTGTTTTTTGTCAAATGTTTTACAAGTGTGACCGTATCTTTAGTTTCCATAAAAAGAACAAATAACACAAAAATATTAATTAAGATCCTTAATTAAATCCGACGCATAACGTCACCTAATTCAGCGGAATCATTACACAATTGTTATGTAATTAAAAACATATGTACATATGTGTGTATGTACATTAGCTATGACATAGTGATATATGAAAATTTTTGCAACAAGATTTTGAAGTGCTACCGCCTTTTAATTTGTTAGGCTTGGAAAAAAATAGACGGGACAAAAAATGGGGGACTTTGGTTGAGGATAAATGGCGCCTCATCGAGGTCAAAGTTCAAAGTAAGAGTGAAAAAATTAATAAAATGTCCAATAACTGCCGCGGAGTCGCTCCTAGAGTAGTAAAATGTAAGACTAACCCCCATTAATTTTTCCTCCCCAACATTTTTGTAGAACATACTTACACCCTATCTTCGCTCCTTAAGGGGCTTGCCCTACAAAAGTTAGAGTTTTATAAATTTTACCCCCATCGACCTAACAAGTTTCAGGGCGCCTCTGGAGAATTCAAATGTATGACCAACCCCCAATAATTTTTCCTCCCCAACATTTTTGTAGAACATACTTATACCCTATCTCTACTCCTTAGGGTACTTTCCCTTCAAATACTGATTTATAATTTTGCCCTCTCGACCTAATTATTTTAATTGCACCTTTGGAGGAGTCAATTGATTTTTCTCACACAACATTTTTGTGAAAGACACCCACCTTCTATATCTGGTTCTCAAAATACTTCCCTTCAAATAAGGTTTTATAAATTTGCCTCCTCGTCCTAACTACTTTCAGGGTGCCTCTGAAGGGGTCAAATGTATATTCCAAACCTCTTTCTCTGCTCTTTAATGTACCTAAAATATACAAATTTTTTTTATATAAATTTTGTCTCTATTGTTCTAAGTGGTTCCAATACAAAAAACCAGTTTTATGTATCTTTGATATTTGTATTAAATTGAGTTCAATTAAAAGTTTGAGATCGATATACATATATGTATGTAAGTATTTTATTTTAATTTATTAATTTATTTTTGTAATAAAGAGGATATTTTTTCCTATTTTCGGCAACGACTTGCAGTAGAAATATTTTTTCTTCCTCGTTGCGGCACAAAATATTGTTGTAGTCCTCTATTATTTTTACGCCTCTTTCAAGAAAATCTTTTGACCATCCGAGGCTCAATTAAACGAAAAACAACCCAGAGGCGCCTACAAGGAATTTTTAGAAATCGTTTTGCTGTTCCTTGGTGTAAATATTCCCAACCATAAGTTTAGCCCACCAGGACCTACCAGTCATGCTCGATGGATGGCCAAAGGCATATACTCTGTAAAAATGTTTTTATTCCGCAAATTTCTCGACTTAAGCGAAAATTAATTAAACGGACTTCGCGATGTTACTATTTTCATAGTAACTCTTTATATTAAAGCTTGGTTTAGTGCTACCAAAGCAGTAGAAGCCCCAAATAATGACTTGAACTTTCTAAAAGCGATTATTCAATATGCTTCAATTGATGAGACAGTTTCATGTCAGTTGGTTAAGAGATTCTTTGGACATCTCTGGTATCTTAGTGGGGATGCTGTTACTTTTACATTATTTGATCAGAATGTACCCTTTGATACAAAGCGAAAAATGTCAGATGCAATTCGTACATTTGAGAGGGATGAAGAGAAATTCGCTGAAGAACTGTCGGGCAATGACATGGAGGAATGTTATGATGAAGATAGCGAGGCAGAAGAGGATACAGTAAATGTTTCTCCAGTATATTTTTGTGACTTCAAAAGTGTTAAAAGAATTTCATTGACACCAAAAGAAGTATACGAAAAATTAATGGAGAAAAATTTGAGTCATTATGTTACATCAGACACAGGAAAAATTTTTCCTCGCCTCGGATTGTCAAAAGATTTTCTTGATAGTGATCCAGAACCTTGGGAAAAGCATGAAGACTACCAACAAGCACTACAAACACTGCAAAAAACTAATAATAAAAAAATAATAAAGGACTACAACAATATTTTGTGCCGCAACGAGGAAGAAAAAATATTTCTACTGCAAGTCGTTGCCGAAAATAGGAAAAAATATCCTCTTTATTACAAAAATAAATTAATAAATTAAAATAAAATACTTACATACATATATGTATATCGATCTCAAACTTTTAATTGAACTCAATTTAAAGACACCCACCTTGTCTTTCACAAAAATGTTGTGTGAGAAAAATCAATTGACTCCTCCAAAGGTGCAATTAAAATAATTAGGTCGAGAGGGCAAAATTATAAATCAGTATTTGAAGGGAAAGTACCCTAAGGAGCAGGGATAGGGTATAAGTATGTTCTACAAAAATGTTGGAGAGGAAAAATCAATGGGGGTTGGTCATACATTTGAATCCTCCAGAGGCGCAATTAAAATAGTTAGGTCAGAGGGCGAAATTATAAATCAGTATTTGAAGGGAAAGTACCCTAAGGAGCAGAGATATGGTACAAGTATGTTCTACAAAAATGTTGGGGAGGAAAAATTATTGGGGGTTGGTCATACATTTGAATTCTCCAGAGGCGCCCTGAAACTTGTTAGGTCGATGGGGGTAAAATTTATAAAACTCTAACTTTTGTAGGGCAAGCCCCTTAAGGAGCGAAGATATGGTACAAGTATGTTCTACAAAAATGTTGGGGAGGAAAAATTAATGGGGGTCAGTCTTACATTTTACTACTCTAGGGGAGACTCCGCGGCAGTTATTGAACATTTTATTAATTTTTTCACTCTTACCTTGAACTTTGACCTCGATGAGGCGCCATTTATCCTCAACCAAAGTCCCCCATTTTTTGTCCCGTCTATTTTTTTTCCAACCCTAACCAAATAAAAGGCGGTAGCGATTCGAAATCGAAAAATCGTTCACTATGTCATACCTAATGTACATACATACATGCATATGTATGTACCTAATAAAGTTATAAACTAATAAATTACCTTTTTAATTGACTTCTGGTCTTCTCATATAAAACCATTACATACAAAATGAAGGAAAAAACTTTAAAAAATTCTAGTTGAAATTACCTACAAGTTATACTATGATTATTGTGTTTAACCAGCTCAATAGTTTCGGAAATGTGCAGAAAATTTTGGCGAATAAAATTATGTCAAAACCGATTTTAACCATAAACGTTGATTTATTCACAATTAATTGATGATACCTTCATAATAGCAGGTCGTAGCACATATTTTAAGAAAAATAATAAAATTGCTTAAACAAACCACACATTTTTAATATAGACAGGTAATTTGCAAAAATTGTATTTAGTGTGAAAATCTTTAAAGTCAACAAGTAAAATGTCAAAGCTTTAATTTTATTCGAATATGTACCTGCCAGTTGGAAAACAAAGTTTTTGTTGAAAAACACTTTATTTTTCATTTGTTGCAAGCTACATACATATTTCAGCTATCTATTATTATTATTTATGGCGTTTTCTTTTCTGGAAAAAATGTTACACGTTTTTTCCCATTCCACAACTTTTTTAATTTTTTGTGTTCTTTTCTGAAACAATGTCAACACTGCTAAAGTGTAGTGTGTTCTTTTATATAAATGTCACACTATAAATTTAAAAAATGTTGCACCTTTCACACTCTGTATTTTTAGATGGGGAGAATCGCACGATAAACCAGCTGACATTTGCTTTGTTTATGAATGTGTATTTGTGTTAACAAAAAAAAAAACAGCTGTACATGAAAAAAAAGTGTTACACTGTTGTGATTTTATGTTCTATTGTGACCATTAAAAATGCGACATCTTTAAAAACATAAAAATGTTAATAATAAAGGTGTAACATTTTATTTCAGAAAAGAAAACACCATTAGTGTTTTTGGAGTAAAGAGTAAGTTATTGAGCAATTGCAAGCCATTAACTTAACTGCTGGTTAGTTTAAATTATTAATTTTAGAGCAAATCTAACGTAACAATTTCTCAGTAAAAAACATAACATACAGAAATATAAATGTAAATGTGCTTTCTATTCTACATTGCTAATATTTTTTTTTTGTTTAATATTTTTAGAATTTTCAAAAATAAAACAAACTGCTGCTTCTTTTTGAATTATTTTAGAGTGCTGTAATACATACGGGATTTGCTCACAATGTTCACATAAGGTCGTGATACACTATCCTACACAATCGTACGATTCATGCACTGGAAAATCTGACCGATTTCTATTACATGTGAATATAATAAATTGTATAAACTATACAAACAATTAAAAAATGTTAAACGTCTGTCCCTTAAATTATAATTTGTGCTTTAAATCAATGAAGCCGACATTGTTGTTTTCTTATCAGCTGTATTATAAAATACAACTCTGATCGCATAGAAACTATCATTTTATGAAAATTTTTAAAAACTTTTGCAAGTCGGACAGACTTGTCAAAAAAATCTGTCACTTAGTTAAATTTTTAGGCCACACTATCATACTTTATGAACACACACGATTTTTTTTGATATACCGTACGACTAAATAGGATAGTCAGTAGTAGTCTTTATACTATGTTTCCACGGTACTTGCTTCGCTCTCTATTCATGCTTCACACCCCAATCATGTGCGAAACAACTTGCTTCACCATACAAAATTTTAAAAGCGAATCAAGTAGATTCATATTGAATCTACTTGCGAAGCACGAAAAATTGCACTCTTCTCTAATTTTTATCGCAAGTTTATCTGCACTAGCTGTAAAAATTTAATATTATTGTAAACGAAGCAAATTATTTTCTTGTTGCTGGAAGTAAAGAAAGTAAATACGTACGAATGTATGTTTTTTTTTTTCAAATAAGCTAACTAATTTCCACTCACTTTTGTTTGTCCATTAAAAAAATTATTTTCCACAAATTGTAAATTCTGTTTTTTTTTATTCTGTTTGTTTATTAAAGACAACTGTCAAATCGAATCAAGCTTATTAGTCATGTAAACAGCATGGTTCATAAACATAATTCAGAAAGCGAAGCAGGTGATTCAAGTCGTCGTGGAAACATAGTATTACTCACAATTTTGCATTGGTCCCAGCGTTGCCATGTGTCAAGTTATCCCTTTTTTTTTGCAAGGTTTTCGAGAGGCAAAAAGTTTTTTGGAATTCAAAAATTATGAATAATGTTCACCAAACTGCTAGGAAATGCCGTGAGATATTCGGTTTTGATTTTTCGCAATTAATATTATTGATTTCGATTGATGAAATAATAGATTAATAAATAACATTCTCAATTTTCTTAAACATATATACATATATAAAAAAAATTAAAAAAAAACAATTTTTTTCAAAAATAAAAAGTTTTAAGATTTAAAATTAACAGTTCAAATAAAAATAATAATTGTTCTTAATATAGCTATGGCACAAGCTAATGTTTGCAGTTGTACTTTACACATACAAATGTCGACGAAAGTGGACAACAAACATAATAATGTATTCAGGTTTTCGAGACGAAGTCTTGACATGAATACGAAAAAACTGAAGAAAAGGAGGCAACATGTAAATAAATTGAAAAATGATAATTACAGCAAATTTCGAATCACCGGTAACACTGGAATGTTTACTAGCAGAAACAATTGACGATAGCGAGAATGAACTGGAAGTGTTTGAAGTCTTAGAAAAAATATCGGAAAGTAAAGTTGTGGAAAACAAAGCTACAATAAGAAATAAACAAATAACTAAAAGTGAAAGTAAACTTAATCTTCTGAGATCCAATTTAGAAAAATCTGAAGAGTCTCAAAACATATTGAACACAAAATTGGATCGTTTGCTTCAATTACTAGAAAAATCGAATGATTTAAAAGAAAAAATATTTAAATTAAAAGAAGAAGAACATATTGCAAAATTAGCTGTTAAGAAAGTTGACCTAGAATTAAAGACTTTAGGACTAGAAATGCTAAAGCAAAGATTTTAGTAACCTCATTAAAATATATACATATGTATATATATATATAGTTATATATGTATGTGTATACATATATTTATATTTAGATTTTTCTGCTATATATACATACATATATAGCAGAAATGTATATTTCTATGTATTGCAATATTAATTAATATTAATTATATATATATATATATTATGTCCTGTGGTTCCTAGTAGGAACAAAGGGCCGCAATATTAATTAATTATTATTAATTAATTTAAGAAGTGATTTTTATGTTTGTTTTCTTTTTAAAAGAAGTAACTTTGAAGTTTTTGATTTTTGTTTTGTTTTTTCTAAAATTTATTTAAAGTTTAAGTATGTATGTGATTTAAAAAAGTACAAATACATTTAGTAAAAAATATGTTACTTAAAACCAAAATAGTTTTATTTGTTTATCCATAGAGACAGTTTAATGTGATCTCTAACTCTTTTCCCAATTTTTGTTATCTGTTTCTCATTTCCAATATCAGGCTCGGAAGGAATAGTTTCAGACAGGAAACTACTGGTGTAACTAGGAACCTTAAAACTAATGCACACATTGTGTAAGGCAGCACACACATTTACAAAGCAGGCAACTTTTTCTGGGCTGTAGCGACTTCGCTTTTCGTTGCTTAGAACTTTCCAACGAGCTTTTAGGATGCCAATAGTTCTCTCTATAATTTTTTTTTTTTTTTAACTTCCCTTTATTATTACACCTGTCAACAAGATGACAATAAGTAAGTTCTTTTATTGTTTTGACGTTTAGATCTCGATGTATGTCCTCATCTCTAATATACCATTCTGCGTTGACAATAGTTCGCAATATTTTAGATTGAACTCGTTGAATAATTTTTAAGTTTGTTGTACTAGCTGTACCCCATATTTCTACCCCGTACTTCCAAATTGGCGCTATAATTGTGTTGTATATAAGTAGTTTGCTTTGAGTTGTTAGTTTAGATTCTCTCCCTAACAGCCAAAATAATTGTCTAAACCTGTTGTTTATTTCTTTTTTCTTTTGAGTGATGTGATCTTTCCAGTTAAGTTTTGAGTCAATTATAATGCCAAGATACTTCGCCTTTGTATCCATAAGAATTTGTAGAGTATTTATTTGAATAGGTTGAAAGTTTGTTATCTTTCTATTAGTGTAGATTACTTGAATTGTTTTATCACTGTTTACTTGAATTCCCGAACTACGGAACCAATTCATTGTATTATTGAGCAGTTGTTGTAAGTTTTGCATAGCCCATTTGATGTTTGCGTGTGATGATAGCAGAACAGTGTCGTCAGCAAATGTTGCTATCATATTGTTATTTGTTGTAGGAGTTGGAATATCTGATGTAAACAGGAGGTAAAGCATTGGTCCGAGGACACTACCTTGAGGTACTCCAGCTTTTATAGAAAGTATTTTTGAATACTCGTCTTTATATTTAACATAGAATCTTCGGTTTTGTAGGTAGTTTTGTAGTATTAAGAAGAATTCTTTTGGCAATTGATTTTTTAGTTTATGAAGAAGACCTTTGTGCCATACGCTATCAAACGCCTTTGCAACGTCGAGGTATGTTGCAACGCAAAAGTTTTTTTTGTCAATATCAGACGATATTTTATTTGTTACTCTATGAATTTGTTGTATAGTAGAGAACTTTCGCCTAAATCCAAATTGGTGTTTGGGGATGAGTTGTCTTTCTAGAAGAATTGGTTCAATACGTTCATAGAAGAGTTTTTCGAAGATCTTTGACAGCAGTGGCAGAAGGCTAATTGGCCTGTAAGATGTTGTTTTTGAGGCATCTTTGTTTGGTTTAGGAATAGCGATTATCTCAGCGACTTTCCATACTTTTGGGAAATATTTAATATCTATAACTGAATTAAATAAATTTCTTAAATAGACTAGGGCCTTATTCGGCAATTCTTTTAGTAGTTTTCCGGTGATCTGATCATAACCAGGAGATTTATTATCTTTTGTTGTTTTTATAATTTTTTTAATTTCATTAATTGAAATTCTTCTGATATGAGAGTTGGAAGAGCTGTTTGGAAAACTTTGAAGAGTTATATCCTTTTCGTCCATTGGATTTGTAAAGGTTTTAGAAAAATGATCTGCAAGAACATTAGCTTTTTCTTCATTTGTGCGGGCCCATGTGAGATCAGGTTTTTGGATCGGCGGCTGATGTAAAATTCCATTATTTATTTTTTTGGTTGCTTTCCAGAGCGAGTAATTTGTTGTAGCTGATGAGTCAAGGTTAGTAAGATATCTTTGTAGTTTATCTTCTTTGTCCTTCTTTAGCAAGTTTTTGAGATCTTTTGTGAGCCTATTAAGGTGGGTTTTGTCCTGAATTGACCTTGTAGTTTGCCATCTTTTTCTTAATCTTCGTTTGGCTTTTATTTTCTCTTGGATGTGAGGTGGGATACTGAATTTATCTACTGTGTGTGTTCTGGATGGAGTAGAATCACTAACCGCGTTTATAAGCGTATCATTGAAAAAAGTTATAGAATTATCCAATTCTTCTTCGGTTTTTAGCGATATATTTGTCTCGAGTTTTGTCTCTAAGATTTCTCTGAAACAATCCCAGTCGGTTTTCTTGTTGTATATAAATTTATTTTGATTGGATAGAAGTACATCGGTTTGGTATATAAGTACCACTGGAGAGTGGTCAGAAGATAATTCAAAGCATGATTTTATATTTAGATAATCATGTCTTATATTCTTGGTAATAAAAAAGTCTAAGAGATCTGGTTTTTTGTGAATGTTTGTAGGCCAGTAAGTAGGCTCTCCAGTACTTATAAATTTGCATTTGAATTCATTTATTGCCTCTAGCAAATTTTTTCCTTTCAATAGTGTTAATCGAGATCCCCAAACTGTATTTTTGGAGTTAAAATCACCACCCACTATAAACCGATTCCCAAGAGATTTAAGGAGTTCAAGATATTCAATTTTTGTGTTATTATGTTTCGGCGGGCAGTAGACTGCAGATAATACAAATGGACCGTGTATATCTTCTATTAAAATGGAAGTAGCTTGAATATAATCTTTTCTAAAATTCTGTAATTCAGTACATTTAATGGATTTTCGTATTATTATTGCTGTACCCCCATGCGCTGTGTTGTCAGGATGATTTGTATAAAAGATTGAGTAGTTTGGTATGGCTATAAAGCTTTTTTGCGTGAAGTGGGTTTCAGAGACAAGTAGCACGTCTACTGAAGAGCGATTTAAAAATAATTTTAGTTCGAGTGTGTGTTGGATAAGCCTTGGAATGTATTTCATTAAAATAGGCCTCCATCGAGCCTTCATCAGGATTCCTGTAGGGAGTCATTAGCCAAGGTTCAAGAGGGTAGCCAGAATCTCCTTTGAGATAATTATATGATTACAATTATATATAATAAAACTAATCAATTTTTTTCACTTACCTAAAAGCCAAGCATTTTTAAAGTTTTTTCATTATATAGCTCTTCTAGCATACGTTTTTCCTCGGAATGCCTCCATACGAATGAGTCATGACCTGCTCCACCATATTTTGGGTTTATACTTAAAATTTTGTACTCGTGGTCGCAAATCTAAAAAAATCTTTAAACTTGTTTTCACATTTTAACTGGAAATATATTTAATAACAATACCATCATGGCGTTAAGGCTGTGGTACCCTTTCCTATTAAAAAACATATGCTCATTTTTATGTGGCCTTTGCAGGCCAATGTGGGTGCCGTCTATACATCCAATAACTTTAAGAAAATTAAAGAACAATTTAAAATTAGCAGCATAAAATGTTTATTTTTACAAACCTCCAGGAATATTATATTTGTTCAAAAAATAGTCCATACAGATATGAGATTGTTCAGGCGAAAACTTTATAAGTTTTGGACAAAGCTTAGTTTCAATTTCCTGTATCACATGGCTTACAATTTTAGAGACCGTGCTCTGTCCTAAACCTACCATGTAGTCATTTCCCACACAATGTTGAAAACTTCCACTTGCCAAAAGTGAAAGTGTGGCTGCTAATTGGAGCTTTGGCGGCACGGCTGTGGACATATTTCCAATAAAATTTAACTGGCAAAACACGTAATTGAAAGCTTCCTTTGTCAGTCGAAATCTTGTTTTAAATCTGAAAAGAAGCATTATGACTACAAAGATTTCGAAAAATATATATTCATCTTACGCTGCTGCCGGTAAAGACAAAGGGTCACTTTTATCTCTTATCTCCTTTCTAATGCGTATTATACAGCTTTCTTCCTCGTCAGACGAAGATAAGCAAAACAATAATGAGGTATTCAATTCCTTTAAAAAGAAAAAATTTTCGCGCACAAATGTTGTTCAACTTGCTTGTATTTTATTTGTTTACCTTTTGAAAACATATGTTTGAGAATCTATTACATTTTGCTTAACAATTTCGATTCGATATATATCGTATGCGGTGATCTGCTTACTTGACACGTATCGAAATCTAAGTCAATACGATACTGTACTCGATATCTAATGCGGTGATTAGACCCCAGTGTTATTAATTCTCATGATTTTTCCTCTTCCAACAATTAATTTGTGTGACATTTTTTAAATAATTACCTACAATGTGTTACAGAAAAACTCCACTCGAAAAGTGTTGGTAAACAAAAGTTCAAAATTGTTAAAAATACAACATTACTTGAATTTAAATATCTACTATCTAAACAAGTAAAATAACTTTAAAGAAAAAGAGTAAAGTAAACATAAAAGTAGAACAAATCAAGAACAAATAAGAAAGTAAGTATATGTACCTACTCGTACATATATACATAGTTAAAAACAATATGAAAATTTTAGAAAATGTATTTTTATTTCGAAATAATAGAGGATTTAGAATTTTTCATAACTGTTTCATTTTTGAAGCGCACTGGCGTTTTAATATTTATTTAACAAAACAATTAAATACTTTCGAAACTCATTTAAAATTTGTTTGCTTGTTATTATTACGATTTTTCTTTGGCCGAAGCTGGGGACCATTATGAGTTCATATAGATATGTACATATAGATCTGTATATTGTATTTGATTTCCTCAATACCACCCCATATTATTGTAGCTCTTTTGGATAGTGACAGTGAGCTTAATCGGGACAAAACTTTATTGAAGTGTCGTGCAGTTATTATTTTATATAAATATCCGAAGTCAGATTTAAAGAGGTAAAAATACAATAGATAAAACAATAGAACAAAACTAATTTTTTTAGAAATAACCAAAATCGACGTAAGTTCAACGTAAAGCACGATGGCCACGTATCAAGCTGATTTGACAATCTCAGTTTTTTTTTTATTGTGTTAGTGAAAAAAATCTCACACGTGATTTTGACGAAAATCAAAACAATTTAGATTTCACTGCCGCCGCTACTATAAACTAAATATTACCAACACATACATATTATTTGTCAAATCAGTTTGATATGTGGCCATCGTGCTTAATAGCACCACATGTTTCTTTCTTTAATACTATAAATGCTGGCTATAAATAACTTCTATGCAAAACAAAGAATCTGAACTTTTTCAATTTAAGGAAGAGAACCAAATGGATTGCCCACAGTCAGATCCTACATGAAATTCTTTTTGTTTTTTGTTCTTCTATTGAGGCAGAAAATAAATATGCCTGACGGTGTACCGACTCTCGAGCACGCAACATACAAGATTTAACCCACACACTTTTAAATATTGTCCTTGAGATTTATCGTCATTGCGAATGCAAGGCGAACTGTAAATTGGACGCGTTTAAACTTAAATTGTAGATCACTTGGTTTCATAGGTATTCTGGGGATAAGCACTTCTTCGTCTTTAAACTTTCATATCTTTGCTTTAATAGTGTTTGGCATCAGCGTTTTAACAACTAATCTAATATTTTGCTATTATCAAACACGACTAAATAATATCACAGAGCAAACACATACATATGTATATCACTCATTAGGAACTTTCTAAAGTTTAGGCGTAGGTTAAGTAAAAGAATTGAGTAGCGAAAAGGAGGCAGTGTTGTTAGCTCTTGAAGTTTCTCCAAAAAATTTCGCTTATTAAGAAATATAAGAGAAAAAGAAACTTAAAATTTCCGAGTTTTACCCTGAATTTTTGAATTTTTTTCTTTACAAACCATCTCCTGAGAATTTCGAATCGAATAAAAAAATCAGCCAAATCGCTCCAGCCGTTCTCACGTGATGCCATTACATACATGGACCATTTCATTTTTATATATATAGATAAATTATGTTGGTCGTAAAATTGCTTTTTAAACAATATATAGAATGCTAATAAAATTTGCACAAAGACTGAATAGAAAACACAGAATAAGAATATTCTAGTCCTATAACCAGTGTAGTTTTTGTATTTCTTATTACGTTTAGGTGGAGGGTATTAAAGATTCGGCACAGCCGAATATAGAACTCTAACTTGTATTATTTTTAATTTTTATAACTATTTTCAATCAAGGTATATTGAGAAGTATACAACATATTATATTTAAGTAAGTCTCAAGTCCCTATACCTTCATATAGGAATGGAAGGCATAATCTTCTATCAAAAAATTTTTTATAGGTTATAAAACCAAAACGAACGAATGTGACCAAAGCACAATTTTAAAAAACCGTAACTGTAGACGACACCAAGCATTAACCAATGCAAGACTGAGCCGAAAATCTCTCGAAGGCAGCAAAAAAAGGATGGCCTGTTTGATGAAACAGAACTGGGGCTAAACGCTGTTTTCCATACAGTTGGACATAAAATTTTGCCAGAAAATCTATTTTATAGTGGAAGGCCAATGTAAGCGGCATGCGGCCGGCAATAGTATTGCCAGTGAATAAAAGTTTTTTTTTTACAAAATAATTCATACAAAAATTTTGAGAAGCGGCAAAGTAGAATTTTGTTCAAAAAGAATAGCTGATTGCCGCCCGCGGCCGCATGCCGCTTACATTGGTCTTGCACTATTATTTTGACAGCGATTTTTCTTATGCTCTCACTTTAAAACACAAATGCTCCCAACAATATTACCATGCTTTTATTAAATTTTATACATTTTGTAAACAAAACCATATGTTTTTGAAGCTTTGGCGCAAGAAAAGTAAAAACAGAAGAAAATCAAAAGAAATGTTTAAAAGTGAATTTAAAAGTGAGTTTTTGTAATTTAAAAAAAATGAGTGATATTATAGAAAAGTTAATTAAAGAAGTACAAAAGCATGATTGCATATACATATAATTTGCAGTCGCCATTGTACAAGATTTGTGGACAAAAATTGGAAAAGCTGTCGGCATTACAGGTTGGTAAACAGTAGAAATATAAAAACATTAAATGACAGTTCGTGAAGCTGCAGCCGTCGTTTCAATTATGGGCCTCTTTTCACTGAGAGTCGTTTTTGCTTGAAGTTGCGGTTGTGTTCTGTTTCATCATTTACGCGATAATGACAACCCAATGATGAATTACAACTAAAATGCTAGTTCCAAATCCTACCAAAATTAAAATTTTTAATAAATATGTAGAAGTTTTTGAGTATGAAGTTAACGATATATTGACCGTCATAACTTACTATTATTGTACCTTTTAATCTCGATCATAGTTATAAGGTCTGTAGATAAACATAACATACATATATAGTTACATATGTATGTATGAGTATATTTTGTCTGAAACTTGTGCATTTTCGATTTATAAATGTTAAACTAAATAGGTATCAAGCCTATGTGCCTCTTTATGAGAAGCAGCAATCCATGTTACAATAACTATAAACAATAGAAACAAACATTCAATGGGATATAGATGAAATTGTTTCTATGTTTTGTTTGTGGTTTCGTTTATTTATTTTATGTTTGTCAGACTGACTACTTTTGTACTCTGCGTTTTCAATGAATATCATGAACTTCGGGGTCTGTCTTACAAGAGGCTTTAATCTTTGGTAAAATAGTCAGTTAAATCCGTACTTATTTACTTTTTATTATTATTATTTTGTTTTAAAATTTTTGTTACAAACAAATCCTTTTACAAAGGCTCTAACACTCGTACTTCAGCAGCGGATAAAAGAAAACCTTTTATCACGCCGTCTACAAAGAACAATATTATTAAGGAAAAGCAAGCACTCACCATTATTTTAAATCCATCTTATTGTGTAGTGCTGCAAATCAAAGCGCTAAGATTATCCCCGATTATAGGAGTTTGAGGCAATGTGTTTGTACATACATGTATGTATGTACATGTATGTATGTATGTATGTTTTTAAGTATAGTTAACAGCAAATACTGATGAAGATGGAAAGTATGTTTTAAATGATTTAATTGAAATCATTTAGGCCCGTTTTCTCAATGTGTCGACAAACTGCCTGTTACTAAATGTCGACATAAATTTATTAGACTGATAATATGTCCGTTAAGAATTTTGGTTTTCTCAATATTATTATTTATTATTATTTATTAATAGATATGATACAAATTTTTATACATATTCAATTAAATTATAAATACAAATATCTATATGGCATAATTATGTTTGGTGCCAGATTGGCATTTTAATATAATTTTTAGTTTAAAAATCATTGATTTATTTTTTAATTCAGTTCAGTTTTGTTATATATCAAATTCATTTAAAAGCAATTTTCTATATTTTAAGCTAATTTCAATATATTTACATAGGTTGCTAAAATTTGAGCCATTTAGTATACATATAACTTCGTTTTTTTCAAGTCGATTTTTTCGAAAATATTTAAGTCTATATGGGTTATACATAGGACATTCGCCAATGAAATGAACAGTGTTTTCTGATTTGTATAAATTACATAACGTACATATACCAGTAGTATTATTTCGAAAAGCTCTAGCGTTAATATCCAGCAATCCCCCTCTGACTTTTATTATCAAACCAGTGTCCCTTGACGAGAGATTATTTGTCAGAATGGGTGTGATATTAAAATCAAGTTGAGAATAAAGATTCAAAGATTCAATGATTCAATATCATTTCCCAATTATGACTTACTGGAATGTTTGTTCTGTCAGTTGAGATTTGCAGTCTTTGTAATAAATTATCCCATTCTTTTGCCCAATAAAGCTTATTGGAGATTATGTGACTGGCTAGAATACGTGGTAGTCTATTTGGGGACATACTCAAGACGGTTTTCTCAATATACCGACAGAAACATTATTTTCATTTGGCAATACCTCTCAAAAATTATGTGAAAATTGGGAATTCAGTCTTCAAGTGACAAGTTGTTGACAAAAATCAGCTGTTTTCCAAATGTGAAAAAATAAGAAAAAATAAAATAACAAAAAAAAAAACAAATATTTTAAAAAATAAATAATATCCATGTCTGCCAGGATATTCAGTTCATCCTTCATCAAATTAATGTTTATTGCTCTATTAAACATTTTTTTCTAAAATCTATTTAATTTTTTTACAAAAACTCAAGGTATTACCACATAAAAAATATGAACAGCAATCAGCTGATTGAATTTATCTGTACAACAAATAAATAATCGGCAGATAAGGGCTGGTTATTTTTGCGACAGAATAGAAGCATATGAGACATTGAGAAAACCAAATTTCTTTAATCGGCAGTTTTTCGTTGGGAAAAAAGATAATCGCCTAATGAGAAAACAGCCCTTAGTGTTCGTAATGTATTACTATTTGCTGTCAAGCTTGGTATTTGCAGAGACAACTAATTCCGTGACCTTTAAAGTTATTTATATATACATATGTATGGTATATACGATACTGGGGCGTATTTGCAGCAATTGACAATTGGCGTCACTTGTAATTGCTGTGGATAAAGTCTGTTTTACTGACTGCACTGTGAGCATTTATTGGTGGCAAATAACATCATTTATTTGTTCATTCGGCTTATAATTCCTGTCTTCTGTGGACAACTATGGCAATGTTATGTCTGCCTCGCAAAATGAACGCCATGCAATGGATTTGATCGTTTCTATTCCCCTCATTCCCCAATTCCATTAAATACTTTTATTCGAGCTACTTTCTGCATCTTCTTATGTAATTATAAATTTGTTATTATTTCTATATCACCAAAATTAGTAAACTAGAAAGATACGATGTCAGGCCCATTCGTTAAATCAAAAATTTGTTATATGAAGATTTCTTTTTACAATAAGTTTTAAGCGGTGTGACATTAGCATGTATGTATGTATTTCTTAATTCATATAAATTTGTCCATACCTTGCGGTTATTAACTCAAAAGAATAATCGTGTAGCAGATACAGATTAGGTGAAGTATAGTTCGACAGATGACTGACTTTCATGTGAATCGTGTGAACAGATTACTATGGGGTCTCTTATGTACATACATACAAAGTTTCAAAACAAATTCAAACAATAAACTATTCTTTTAATTTATATAGGCTATAAAGCAGCCATTTTTATTAAAGTCCAAAAAATATACATATGTGCATGTAATTAATAGTTAAGGATGTTACCTACTGAAATAAAAAGCTTAATTCATTGTAAAAGTACTTGAAAATTTTAATAAAAGAAATAACTACCTATCATTTGATCCAGCTCGCCAAATATTGATGGCTGGACAATAATTTTGAGAAATGAAACTAGACTTTCACTTTATTGGAAACCTTAAGGCCCAACCATAGTATGCATAAGCTAGCTTAAGCAACTGTCAAAAATGAACGAAAAGCCTGTCAAATGCATAAGTAAATTAAAGCAGACTTTTAGGTGAGCATAATGTACTTACATGAACTAAAGATGCATGTAACCCATGTTGCATATTTGTGCAGTATTTTATGTTTTTGCGAGTACTTTAAATTAAAAAGTACCAAAAATTACAGCCCTGTATTTGTTTATTTTATGTTTTATTTTATTGAAAATTTGCAAACAGTAAAAACTGCTAATTGTTGAATATATAATAAAAAAAGTGATAAGATATGAGTAATGTCATCTATTTCTTGATTTTGGTTACTAATTGTTTTTATTTATCTTTTTTAATGAAATCAGAAAACAGATGATTCCGTACGGAAAGCGCGTTCAGTTTGGCACTTTGCCTAAGCAAGTGACATTTGACGAAAAATGGTTTGTCACTTACGTTTTACATGTATTCGCACACGAAAACGAAAAGGCTGTCAAATGCATAACCAGTTCAGAGTTAACTTTCAGCTGGCTACAATGACTTTGAAACTTTTTGTCCACAGTTGCTCATTTATGTTTAAAAATTTTTTTTTATTTTAACAAAAAGCCATTTAATGACTATATTTTATAAATATTATTATATTATTTTATAATTAAAAGAAAACTTCGTACCCGAAACGCATAATTTTTCCTTTTTTTTAATTTATCGGCAAAAGTACTAAAATGTACAGCTGTGTCAGCACTACATTGTAAATAATAATAAACGTTTACATATGTTTTGTTAATTTTTGTATTGTGTTTGTAAAAATAGAGATAAACTTAAAAATTTAAATAATATAAAAATATTAAAGTTAGCGCTTGAAGGCCTGTGCACATTAAAAGAAATAAGTCAACTACACTGTAAAAGAAGAAGACGCTCTTGTTCCGTCAGAGAAATAAACCGCGACAGAAAAACATTTTTGTTAAAATAAAAATGGTCCCTTTTATTGTAAAGGCACTTATTTTTTCCGCATTTTCTATTAAATTTAAAATAAATGTATTTTCTTCTTTCTCCATTTTGTTAAAAACACAAACAAACAACAAACAGCTGATTCCGTACAGAATGTGCGATCAGTTTCGCTTTTTGCTTAAGCAAATGACAGTTGAAAAACTTAACGAAAAGTTTCGTTAAGTACATTATAGTTTGCCACATACAATTTATATGTGTTCGCACGTTTGCTTAAGCTAGCATATGCATATTATAGTTGGGCCTTTAGTTTTCTTCCATACAAACAGAACTACCCTAATTGACATACATAAGTACATACATATGTACGAAATAGTAGCAGATCCAAATACACATACATATATGTACATACATATATAAATACCTACATGCATACGAGTATACATATGTACATACATATGTATATGTATGCATATATGCCCATTGTAATAAAAAAACAAAATTCTTTTCATTTAGTTCATAATGCGTTCTTTGGTTTACATTTCATTGTTTTGGAATTGAAATTTTCAACATTAAGTGATGAATATACCAAAACCAAAATGCTTAGTGGTAATAGGGAGACAATGGGATAAGAAATGATTTCATTGTATCAAAATAATTCCGTACAATAGCAGTAACAAAAAAAAACAAAAACAAAAAAGACTCAAATTTTACCGTAGGCATTCAATTTATTATTATCTACGAGTAAAAAGAAAGGTACTTACACAGATAACCCAGCATACCATTTTCGGAGCGCTCCGAAAGAGGAGTCAGAAAAGAGTCCAACAAAAGAGCATTTTCGGAGCGAAAGAAAAATTTGTCCTGAGTCGGCACGCAGTATGACTCTGAAATTCCACTTAATTATGTGTGTACCAAAGCGTTGTTCTCCTCGTATTTGTGCTTTGAACAAAAAAAAAAAAAACATACAAAAAAAAAAAACATAGCTGTACCACACAAGAATGATAAAAACAAGATTACACAGAGCCCAAGAAAAACCTCATAAAAGACTCTTTTTCTGGCATTATCTAAGAGCTCTTTAAGAGCCCAAAAAAACCCTCATAAAAGACTCTTTTCTGACATTATCTAAGAGCTCTTTCTGACGGACCATTTTCGAACGTAATGACGCTCTTTTCTTCAGGTTTTCGGAGCAATTATGATTGTTTTTTGGGCTCATAAAGAGCGTCAACGCTCCGAAAAAGGTGTCAGAAAAGACTCTTTTCGGACTCATATGGCTTGCTGGGAAATGATAGATAGAGGTATGTATGTATGTACATACATGCATACATACTATGTAAGTACGAGTACTGGTATTATATGTACATATGTATGTACATAGGTAGGTAGCTGATACCTACATATATTTTCGTTCTGTTCTCGTGTTTTTGTTTTATATTTATTTTCTAATATTATTATCAAGGGCCATCATCATCATCAAGACTTTAGTGTATTGTATTGTATGGCTGTACAGAAGGCACACGAACAAGTCTAATGCCGATGAATAGTAACTTTTGTTTTTGAGCATTCATTCACTCGCTCCACTCACTCAGTCATTAAATCAGGATTTGCAATTTGTGCAAAAATATGTACATACAAATATATGTATGTACATATGTACAAGTAAAAGTAACTGCATTTATCCACAAAGATGCACACAGTTTTGATTTTATGCTAAAAAAGTAGCAGGCAGCAATTATCACTATAAATATCCTGAAGGAAGTCTCCAAGTCACCACTTTCGTCTACTATTTTGGTAACGGTTTGGCGACATTGTCAACAGTATTGTCACAATGGTTATTATTATACAATTACTTTTTTTCAATTGTGAGCCGCGATAGACTACGCAATAGTGTGCCGGACTATCGTTCAGAGGGTTGCGAGTTCGATTCTCGCCAAAGACTCTGGGCGTTTTCGAATTTATTTTTAATTAAATATTTTTTTGTATTTTATTTTTTTTTTAATAAAACTCCAACCATTAGCAAAAAAATGCATTTTTATTTTCTATTTCAGAAAAGTACCAAAGTGTAGGCAATGTGGTCCCAAAAGAACTACTTAGTCAGTATTGACGCAGTCTACTGGTAGATTTCGTAGGACAAGCCTGTGCTAAATGTCAAAAGTAGATAGCATTAGTAAGGGTATAATTCGTCAATAGGTAATGGTGACATCGTCAATAGGTAATCAGTATAATTTTACTATTGACATTTCCTGCAGGGTAACAACAAAAATTTCCACAAAATCGTGAAAAATACCATAAATCTTAAACGTACATGTAAAAAACAATCACCGATACACAGGTGTGTTAAATATGTCGGTAAATTTTTTCCAACAATTCAAATATTAAATACTCACTCGAAAAATGAACCTTGGTGGCTTTTAAACCGCAATTCATTTATACTGGATCTGCAGAAATATGACAAACAATCAACTTTACCAATTGTATACCAACTAGAATTAAATTCCATTCGTCGTTCCGACATATACAATACCTGGAAATTCATATTCACAGACGGGTCAAAAACACACCTACATACATCTTTTGGCATTGTAAACGATAATCACAAACCTTTATTCCATGGTCTTTTAGAACCATATTTTAGTATTTTTATAGCAGAAGCTCTAGCAATAAAACTTGCTACGGAATATTGCTCAAAACAAAAAGGACGGTTTGTTATATGTACCGACAGCAAATCAACAATCTCAGCTATCCTACATACTAATTATTACGAACAATCGGTAACAGACATCCGTAATTTTCTCATTAAATACCCTAATAAAATACGCTTAATGTGGGTCCCAGGCCATTCTGGCATTGCAGGTAACATAGCTGCCGACAAAGCTGCATACTTCGCCGCGCAATCACCAACATATACCTTCACCACGCGTGCTACAAAAGACCTAAATAAACTTATATCAAAACATCTCGAAGAAAACAAACTAAAACTATGGGAAAACTACAACCATCGGTACAAAATAATTAATCCTAATGGAATCAAACCTATATACCCTAAATGTTACCCCAGACAGGAACTACGTGTTTTCACGAGGTTAAGATTGGGTCATACCAAAAGAACTCATCAACACCTGCTTCAAAAAGAAAATAGCCCTATTTGCACTAGATGCAACGTACAGATAACTGTAAACCACATCCTTGATCAATGCCAAGAATATTCTACAGTAAGATCAGACATTTTTAAAACAACACTACCCAGCACTCTACTTAAAAACCCTAGCCATAGCAACATCACCAAAATCATTAAATTCATCAAACATTGTAATATATTCAATCAAATATAATAATATGTACATTTAAAACACCTTAATATTCCATAATATATTTACATCTGTATAAATGTAAATAGAATATATAGATTATAATCAGAAGAGTCGAAGGCCTCAGTTGCTAGCACTCTCTTTAACTTGTATTATATAGTGTCATTAATTGTATTATATAATATTAACTAGATAAACCCGGTGTGCTTCGCTACCCCCCTCGTTATAAAGAAATAAAACGTATTTATATATTCACAATTGTTGATCTTCCGTTATCGGCAGTAGATCGGCGACGATACACTGGATAACCATCATTTCCGGTAATTGTTTCTGCAACTAATGCCCTTGGATAACGCTTCGAATATTTGCCGTCGACCATGCACGGAGAATTGCTATTTAATGATCTACAGGGGCCATGAATCATGTTAGTAATAACCACCTTATGCAAGCCTGGATCTTCTTCTTCATTAGGAATTTCCGCCGATATAACATCATCGATTTCATTGGGTCTTATCTTCTCAATCAACCAAATGAGAATATGTGCGTGTGACAATCCGCGTTTTTGCCACTCCACAGAATACATCCAACAACGCGTCTCGCCGAAAACGCGATGCTTCACGATGAAATCCATCAGTGATTTCAGTTTTTGTTTGAAGACTCTTGCGGTGATGTCATGGCGATCGATGGGTGATTGACCAGGGAATAACTCTTGTCGTACTTCTATCCATTGGGAATTGCACGTAAAAGTAATGAACAAATCTGGTGTGCCGTAATGGCGAACGTACGACATGGCATCTTGAACATATTCCTGCATATGTCGCGGACTTCCGACGTACGTTGCTGGGAGGATCGTCATTCGACCTACATTTTGTGCGTTTCCGTCAGCATTTATAGCATTTCGAAGGTGAATATACTCTTCGGAACGGAGTTTTTTTTGGTTCAATCTGATGAATGTCAATCGTTCTGTTTTAACTTTTACGTACATATCCACAGCATATTGGTGAAATAGACGGCGACATTTCAAGATGTGATTGTCCCCATTTTCACGAACCATCAGTCGATATGAATAATAATTCATTGAACTAACTTTTTTGTTCGTTTCAGCGCCTGTAAATTAATTTTTGTGAGAATGAAATGAATAAGTCCTATTCAAGAGAGAAAGATTTTATATTCACCTGTAAGCGGATTTATCATCTTGATGGAGAAATCATAGCCGTCTTCACCTTGCCAAAATATAATGGGATATTGCAATGCATCATACGACCGGTGCGTTTCGTAAACGCGTTGCAGCTGATTTTTCCGCCGATGTAGAACGATATCACGCGATTCAAAATTTTCACCAACGACGACAATGGCGACATCATCAATTGTTGGCGCATTAAAACGTCTTGCGTGTTCTCCTGCAGGCGTCTTATCAGCTCTGATAACAAGTTTATGGTTATCAGATGGCATTCGGTCCAGCGCGGTTTTGAACAATGTAACCAATTCATTGCGTTGATGAAAAAAAGTTTGCAGTTGTTCTACAATTTGTCTTTTAAGCGAACTGTTGTGTGCGCAGCGGTGATCTATTTCTTCTGTTGTATTTCCCATGAAATAAATCTGCAGAAATTTATAGTCTGCATTTAGGTGTGGTAATAGCGAGCCAGCTCGATGATATATTTGACCTTGAATCTGTAATACTTTATCTATGTAAAAAAATACTGTTGATGAACACAATCATTTACCTTGAAAGTGGATAAAAACTGGTGCCGAACTACATTTGTTGCACCAAATGAAGTCATTTGGAAGCAACTGTTGTATTTCTGAATTTGTGTCAAGAAATGTTTGGAATCTGTTCCTATACCAGAAACCAATGAGCGTAATGGCTCTGGTGGCGGAACCAATTGCGCCAGTTTGACCTTGCCACTTGCGCAACACAATCCAGGAGTTTCATTTTTGTATTTCAGTGCATTACAATATGGGCACACAACACTCATCGATCCAATAGCAACGGCATGGTCGGCACTGTAATCAATTGTCATGTCGTAACGGAATGCACATCGATAAGTACTCAACGCAACATTTGTTTGTCTTCTTGTACGTTCATTTAAATTTATTGCCACGCGATTGGCTTCTATTGAACGATGATTTATCTGTCGATGCATATAACCTTCATTTGCATTTTCTCTTTCTTCTTGTGTATGTGCTGAACGTGCTTGTGATAACCGATACCTTTCCGTTTCATTTCGCTCTTCGCGCTGATCTGCAGTTCTATTATTTTGAAAATTCATTTGGTTTGTAGCATTGCGTGTTCTGCGACCTATATTGAAACGTCTTATTGGCGGCATTGTAATGCTGCTATACACTTTGTTCTTACTGTATAACCTGTAAATTTGTTGGAGATGAAACGATGAAATTTATTTAATTTCCTGAAGCGATTGCGATGAACTTATAACGGGTTGAAAATTCAGCAAAACTAACCACTGTTACAAATATTCACTTATTCGGGAGCACTTTAATATTTTTCTGATGTTTTTTACGACATAATCACAATTTAACCAGATTTGTCGTAACTATGGAACCACCGTTGCAAGAATTCAGTTTTGCGGAAACACTTTAATATTTTTCTGATATTTCACAATAGAATCACAACTTAATTGCATTTTCACTATGTAACCGATCTCTATTTACAAATTGACATTAAGAAGTCAAACGACAATTGCAAACGTGGCAAAATAATTTTTAAGATTAATAAAATAACGGTATCTGTTAGACAGATCGCAAGCAAAACAAAAGTAAAAACAAATAAGTTATTAATATATTTTAATTGAGAATAAGGTCAAAATTTCGTATTTTTTTATTAATTATAATATTTCGCTACAACAATTATTAATAACTAAAATATTTTTCAAAATAACAATAATTGTTGTCAGAATAAAAAATTTTAAATATTACACAAACAAAAAAATATAGAAAAATAATAATTTAATTTTTAGGGTTTTTGTTTTTATAAATTATGTATCTATGTATAGGTTTGAGCAACATTATCTGTATCAGCTTTCTAATATTTCTAACATATAACGACGTTTATTTATAAAAATTGTAAATTTCCTTAATTCAAAACTTCTTCACGACCAACAAACAACAAATAATACGTATATTACGTATACTGATAAAGTGGACGTACAATGGGGGTGGTCCATTAACCTTGAACATGCATATTTTCCAAACTTAATCGTTATATCGTTAATATATAAAAAAATAACATAAAAAATGTAAAATCACATTGAAAACACAATTTTAGTTTTTTCAGAATTTTTAAATTTTCCAAGTAACTTTTCCAATTTTTCTTTCCATACAAACCTTTCTCATACTATTACACACATTTCAAAAAAAATTAGCGAAATCAGTCAAGCCGTTGTCGAGTTATGCGCTTAGCAACACACAAGATTTCATTTGTATTTATATAATAGAAGAAGATATAGATAGATAGAAGATAAAATAAAAAAACAAATAAAATAAATTTTTTTTTAGAAATGTCTAAAATCATGGTTTGGTAATTTTAAATTAAATGGTTTGCGGAAAAGGCCCTAACTTTTCTGTTTTTTAATTAATTTGTTAGTTTTTTTTGCAAAAATACTTGAAAATAGATAAGCATTCTTCAAAAATTAAAAAAAAAACTTTAGTTAAAAACACTTTTTTGTTTACAAGTCGAGAATTACATAAATTTTTTGCTAAAATTACAAAAATTTCTTAAATTTTAAAAAATTTTAAAAAAATAGTGTTAATTGATTTTTTATTTTTTCTTAAGTGCCAAGACTTTTACCTATTAGGGGGAAAAAACAGAAGTTGCCAATTTTGATGACAACTATAAAAAAAATAAATAAATGTTAACGCCTATATAATGCACTTTTATACCCTGATGTTTGATTTTTTATGTTTTTTTTTTGATATTTATGAGTAATTTGATTAGTAAAAACTATATTTTTAAATATAAATACATAAATATGTATTTGTTAATATATATGTACAATTTTTCTTAATGTCTATATCCACGTTCTGGTAATTACATGTATGATGGTTTATTGAAAATTTGGGATTTGTGTAGCATGTAAAAGTCAAAAACTTAATTTTCTTTAATGATTTGAATAGACAAAATTAAATTAAAAACAAAATAATAAAAATTAAAAGAATTTGAAACAAACTCTTGAAGTAATTATTTATAATTAATGGTTTTTTAGTTATATTACTAACAGAAAAGTGATAAATTGACAACAGGCTAAAAAAAATAAATAAATTACAACAACAGTTAAATTACAAAACAAAAATCTTGATTTACAACAATACCAATAAATAATGAAAAATTCCAAGAACTTTTAATAACCACAAGAAACATATATTTATCCCACTATAGTTGGTTTTATATGTCCAGTCAGGGTTGTCAGATTTGAACTCCGTCGCACAGTGGCTGAAAATCGTTTTTCATTGGCCAAAAGTCGAATTTTTTTTTGTCACCGATTTTTAAAATTTTTACACCTTTTTGGAGCTAATATATCCATATTAAGGTAGCCAAAAAATTAGGTTAAACTATTATTAATTCTGGGCGTGGCATGCTGTCAAACTCAACTGTTTTTTTAATTTCAGAAAAAGGTGTTTTTTATTTGTTTTTTGTCAAAAATAAATGGTTACTACTCGCAAGCTATCATCGAGAATGGTCTGCGGTCTTTTTTATAATGTTGGTAGGATTATAGTCTTTAGTTGTTGTAAGTGGTTACCGCTCTAGCGTTTAATATTAGGGGCGTTCTGAAATATTTATGAAACTACTATATTTTTCTGAAATTTAAACTTTAGTGGAATAGAACTTCTAGGAAACAAAAGGGAACAAGAAACGTATACCACCCGAAGAAAGGTGAAAGTGTCTTCTTTAATCCTATATATACTTTTGCACCCGCCACGACCCGCCGGTAGAACACTTTTTTAATTTTAATGAAATTACTCTAAAAAAATTCAAATTACGATAATTTAAACAGCCCTATAATTACTCGTATACAATGGTGTATTAAATGTTCACTTTTTCGCCTAAAGGTTTATGTTTTTTTACTTTAGACTACGTAAAACTAAAATAATTAAATATAATACCTGCGAAAGGGTTTTATGGCTTTGTTTTGATTAGCAAAAAAATAAGTCATAAAAATATCACAATAGGTTCTACAGTAAACATATGATCTCTTTCTAATATACCTGTTATCAACTGTTAGGGTCAACCAAAGATATAAACAATTTTATAATAATAATCGCGACATTAAACCACTAAAGAAAAAAAACCCAATATTGGCGAGATACTAATTAGTTTTACCTGATATTAACCCTTTCGGCCGCACTTGAATTTAGCTGTGACTACCAAGAGCATCACATATTTTTTCATGACTTTTTACTGTGGATCAAATATCGACTTATGGAACATATACTAAAAATCAGTTATGATTTGGATTTCGGGTCTTCAGGATCCATAAGAAACAATGGAACCAACAAAGAGTTAAGAAGTTCAAAAAAGAAACATGTTCAAGATGAATATCGCAAATAACAGGAATGGATTTAAACCTTATTTTCAGATTTAAAATAATCCTAGAAGTACTTGCGTGCAATGAAGAAATTGACGCTAGACAATTTGGAGATTATGCTAAGGAAACTGCAAAAATATATACAACCAACTACCCATGGAGAAATATGTCTGCAAGAGTCCACAAAATCCTTTATCATGGAGAAGATATCATTAAATATCATTTCGTGCCACTTGGAGAGCTATCAGAGGAGGCTCAGGAAAAAAGGAACAAGGATTACAAATTTGATAGAGAGCACAATACTAGAAAAATTTCACGAAATTCCACAAATGAAGATCTATTTAATATATTATTGGCAACATCAGATCCGTTCATATCCAATATTCCAAATCAATGGAAAGTGGAACATCGGGTTTTAGATGAAGAAGCCAAAAAACTACTAAAGAACAGAAATAGCGCAGAACAAAATATAGAATATTTGCAATCAATATTTGTTTCAAATGAATAATAATTATAATTGCCTTAATTGTTATTTAAGTACGAAAAACATAGTATTAGTAAATAATTCTTTAAAAAAAAACCGACTTCAAAATTTCGGCCAAATAAAATGTTGGATTAATTTTCAAAAATGTTTAATATAACTAATGTTGTTGCACTTTTTTGATTGAAAGAAAGAATTTTGAAAATCTTGTTAATCTTCTAAAAAATCGGTTTATGATAAATCCATAATGTTTTCCCATTAACAGAGCTAAATTTTGACACCCATATTCGATATATTCTCAAAAATCGGTTTATGCTATATATCCCCGATATATCTCAATCAATTTCTGAAATTTTCATTTTTTTTTACCTTAAATATATTTTTCTGCAAGCCATATCTTCCAAATAAAAAAATTATTTTTAAAATTGATTCATAAATCACGAAGTTATTCAACAATTTATAAGAGAAGCACAGAAAAAATATAGATAACGGTAAATAAAAAACCGTATGTCCGTCCGATCTTCATAAAAATTAAATGGGACCCACCTGCAAGCAAACCCTTTCAAACAAAAAAAGAATTTTTAAAATTGGTTCAGAAATGGTTATCGTGGAACAAACATAAAAAAAAGCAACATACCATTCGAATTGATAACCTCCTCCTTTTTGAAGTCGGTTAAAAAGAATAATAAATGGAACCTACTATTGTTACAAATGCTAATAAAATATATTGCAGTTTTTATTTTTAAAATGTTTTTTAAAATTATCAAATCTGATAGCAAAAAAGAATAAATTTTTCTGTAGTAACAGCAAAATCTCCAGTGAATTTTACTATTTTTTAGTGTAAACATTTTTTTGAGTGTAAAAATTTTTTTGAGTGTAACATTAAAAAAATTCCATTATCACAAAAAATAATTATAATTATTATTAAGTTCCAAATATTAAATTTTTTAATATGTAAATAAAAAAATAAACCCATATTTCACTCCAAAAGTTAAAAAAAAATCAAAAGTTCAACTTTGACATAGAAGTCCTTAAAAAGTCATCAATCAATTTTAATGTAATTAAAACTGAGCCAAGCTGAACTAAATATCTATCCATTAAAAAAAATTACTTTAATATTTTGATCGGTTCAAAAGTTACAGAATTTTGGCCAACGAAAAACGATTTTCAGCCACTGTGCGTCGCCAAAACAGGTGTAAAATATCGCCAAAATTCGCCAAAATCCGATTTTGTTCAGTATTTAATTTTTTAATTATTTAAAACAAATAAATTTTGTTTACACAAAAAAACCTAGTTCAATTTTTAAGTCAAAAATTGAGAAAAAACCAAAAAAATCGCAAAAAATATTTTTTTTAGTTTTTGTTAAATATTTTTTATTTAATTCATTAATTGTTACTTATTAAACAATATTTTAGTAAAACATATACGCATTTATATCCGTTTTTGCTGCTCCAAAATCAATTGCATCTGGAGGCAAAAATGAATTTGAAGAATCAATAGCTGCATGGAAATCATTGAAAAAATTTTCATTGTTTGCAGTATTATGTAAAACAGAAGGTTTGAAAACTTTTGTTGAAAACATGAGAAGTGTACAATACATTTTTTCATGCATGATTCCTGCATCCATGCAGTCCGATTGAAATTCCAAATTCAAATGATTCATTTCGTTGACAATTGGACCAAAAAACCAAACCAAAAAAGAGGATTTTTTTCATTACATAATTCATTATAGATGTTTTGGGCAGTTTTATCATTTTCTGCTGTTGAAATTAATGAGAAATTATATTTCAGCTCTGTCCACTGCTCCAAAAGCCTGTTTATTGCAGCTCCATATGAAAGCCATCGAGTTCCAGATATTTGTACTAGTTTTCTGAATTTGTTGCTGTCAACTGTAAGATTGATTAAAGCAAAGGCTCGTTTATATATCAGCAAAGTAGTTGTATATCTCTTTTATTAAAAAATCAGAATTTTTAGGTATTTCGTTGAAGGCTTTGGAGCAGCAAAGGTGGAGTGAGTGACACGTACATTTCACCAGCATTAGTTGTGGATTGTCCTTTTTAAGAAATATGAACAAAGATTTATTTTTACCACACAAATTTTTTGCACCATCCGTACCAATTGCAATCATATTTTGATGGTTTAATTTAACTTTTTTCAAAAATAATCTTAAACCATTGTGAAGGTGTTCAGCTGTAGCTTCCTCCACCAAAAAATACCCAAAAAAATGTGTTGTAATAAGGGGCTTATTTTTGTCAAAAAATCTAACACAAACACTCATCCACTTTGTTTGGGATACATCTGTGGATTCATCCACGATCAGGCTGTATTTGGAATTACCAATATCTTTTACCGAACTTTCTAAAATGGATGGTGAGACAACATTTTTAATTATTGCAGTACACTTAGTTTTGTGTAATCTTAGTTTTTCAAAGGAGTTTTCTTTGGCGGAACTGCTACGTAAAAGTTCGGAAAGATGGTCAACAGATGAAACTGAGCTGTGCTTTGCTATAAAAATAGCAAGTTTGATATCATTAATTTTTGATTCAGGGAGAATAACTACAAAGCAGGAACAGTTTATCGTCTTAAAATATATATCTATGTACATATGTATAAATGTTTACCAAAATTATTCATATAACTGAAATAACATATGTCAATGGTGAAAATCGCCAAGAAAATCGCCAGTGATATCAAAAATCGGCAAAAAATCGCCATGTCGCCAAACGGAAAATCTCGGCGCCAAACACGTTTCAAAATCGCCACGTTTGGCGAGAAATCGCCATATCTGACAGCCGTGTACCCAGTAGTGTACACAAAGTTCTTATACATGGATGTGACGTTCTTAAGTCTTTTGATATTTCAATAGCACTTAACTTTTTTATATAAAACAGTTTGTCTGAGGAAGCTATTGAAGCTAACCACAAAAACGTTAGAAAGGGCCGATTATCACATACACGACAATCATCCAGAGAAAGTACAAACAAGGATTTAATGACCCATTTGTTCTTAGCTTCAGATCCTGTGTTGTCGTCAAACAGAAAGCTAAATAAAAAAACAAGTAAAACTAATAACGAAGAATTAGAAAAATATCTTGTAAAGGAAAGTGTAAATGTTGAAATATATGCTAGTTCTTCTCCTAGTGAATCGTATTCTTCGGAAGAATCCAGTGACGAGTAATAAAATGTTTTTTCTGTTTGTTATAAAGCTGTTCCGTAAACATATTAATAAATATTTATTTTATATTACCAAAAGTATTTTTTTATAAAATTTAAGATTCATTATGTACGACAGGTGTGAATGTCCTTGTGCCGACATGGAGTTTTTTTTAATTGGATGGGTTTCAGAGTGTATTTTGCGCTTTTAAGAAAAAGGATATATCACAGCAAATTTAACAGAAATTGTTATTACGTTATATTTAAGATACGCATACTTTGGCAATCTTCTCAGGTTCGTGTACTTTTCGACACAAAATGTTATTCAAACTTTAATAAACAAATTGCTAATAGTTATTATGGTGTTTTAAATTTCACCATATTTTAGACATGTGACAAAAAAATGCGTATACGTACATTATTTACAGTAAAATATTTGCCAAGTGTGACCGTACCTCTAGGACCATGACGGGAGCACCATGGTATATATGTATGTATATAATAAATGAAAACATCCATAGAGACTTGGAAGTACCAATGTATGTTCTTCTGCTTTTGAGTTTCATTAAGCGTTAACGAGTACATAGTCCCCGTTTACACAGTCGAACAATTTGGAAGAAAATTACGGGTGGGGAAGAGAGAATGAATTTTGTGTTCGGTACCCGGTGAACATACTTTGTTGACATTTTCTTTGCTGGAATTTACTACAAATTATTACACAGCACGAATAAGAGAAATGTTAAAAAAGCAAATAATATTGAAATGTGTCTGACAACATTATTCGACAGTGTGACCGCGAATGTAAAAAAAAGAGAATTCCAGATGTTTTTCTTCCAAATGTTTGACTGTGCAAACTCCAGAAAAAAACATCAAAATCTAATTTTATCAATTTGATTCTGCTAGCAAGTTTTATTATCAGCAAGTGATTATGTGGTAGAAATAACAACATAACAGAAATAACAAATAATCATAAAAACTGTATTTGTTTCGAATATGTGAAAGTTTTAAAAACAGATTGCAACATTAGTCCGACTCCTTATAATTCGTAAGATGCATAATATCCATGATAAAACCAAAATAAATATTTTTGTTAACTTTGGCCTTTAATATCTCGAATAATTTATGGTGACTTTTAAAGAGGAACTTCTTAATTATCTTTTATTCCACACTCACCAAACCACAAATATGACCCAAAGAAGCATCAATTCTGAGGACATATGTACAATGTACATACATACATATGTATGTACGAGTATGTTTGGGTGGTGGAAAATGCCAAATACTCGTACATATGATTATTTATTGAAATTGTCTGCTCAAAATGATGTCAACTGTAAAATAGACGTACGACATGCTACATACTAGTATGAATATAATAAAGATGATTAAGGATTTTTCAATCGGTGTCCAGTTTCGTTTTTTGAACCTGACTACAAAGATTTATAGGTAGTTTTATTGCATTTTTGTTCAAATGACTTCACAAATTTGTGTTGTTTTAATAACTTTTAACAATCAATAAAAACGATTGTTTTGACATTTTATTTTTGCTCTCACCCCTGTTTGGCTGTCAAAAAATCATCCTTCTCGCTCATATGCAATCATTAAAACAGCAGAAAACACAAACCAAAAGAAAAAAAAAAAATTAAAAAAAGTGTCTTTCACATTTAATACTCTGCTTGGTTGACATTTCGTATAGTGTCCAGACAATTCGTTCATCAAGTGATGTATTAAAACATTAAGGCCGTGTTATGTACACAGACAATCATATAAACGGATCTTAAAAACGGACATTCAAACTGACAGACAGGTAAAACTAACTGTCTGCTGGTGCGGCATGGGAACAGCTCACAATGATGTATAAGGCGCCGATCTTAAACTGTCAAGATTGGTCAGCGTTTACTGAAATACAACATAGAAATCAACTCGCACAAAAATGACAATAACACTTGTGGCCAACTAACAAATTTTCAGCTGTTTAAAATTTCACATGCAGTATTAGGGTGGCTCTCAAATACAATTGAATGCTTGCATACAATCTTTTACAATCTATCATTATGATAGATTTTATTAAGCCTTCAAATGAACAGTTGATAAGTGTATGCGTAAATAAAATATACATACATTAGGCCGGGCCAATTTGTATGGAGCCGAAAAAATCGATTAGAGCCGCCCCCTAGGATGACTCTATGGACAATTCTAAGCAACTTTGGTGAAGGAACCATGGGTCTATCTCGATTTTCGAGTCTCCCACTTTTCAAAAAATGATTTTTTCCCCTATAACATCATTTTGATTCGAAATTCGATTTTTTATTCATCGTTATATTATCTTTTTTATGTGTATATGGGGGGTTTTTGGGGTCGAGAAATTCATTTTTAATCTTTATTTTTACCTATGAACACCACCAGAGGGCGTTTCATGCATATTTGTAATATTTTTCGTCTATTTTCCGAGAAAAATTTTTCGGTAATTTCAGTTATTTTTTAATTCTTTTAGTAAAAGTGTACAATGGATCCAAATGCATTGCCGTCTACATCGCAAACCGCAACAACATCAACGAGTACCGAAAGTCATTTGAAGCATTTGTCTTCGCACGATGTTGCATTTTTTTAAAAGTGGGAGACTCGAAAATCGAGATAGACCCATGGTTCCTTCACCAAAGTTGCTTAGAATTGTCCATAGAATCATCCTAGGGGGCGGTTCTAATCGACAAAAAATTTGGCCCGCCCTAACATACATATAGGGTGTCCAGACGTCACGCGTTTGGCGTGATTGTCACACTTTTGAAATCTTCCTGGCGTATCACGCTTTATTTTCAAAAATCACGCCAGATACAATGCTAGAGCTAGACGAGATGGATCAAAATTTTATAATTATATTTTTCAATCATCGTTCAAACTGAAACAATTTCTAAAATATTAATTTAGAATGATTTAGCTGTAGCGTCGAGTATGCTAGCGTTAAATCGCGTCGCGTCGTTTCTGTCCAAGCGGTAACGTCCCTACAAGAACAGTGTCGGTCATTTAATAGGTAAAATGACTGTCACTGATGAGAGATATATCCATCAAAGTTTCTATCAAGTTATTAAGGGCGATGTGAACAAAATGATAGAGACTTTTGTGTCCGTGTGATTTTCTATCTCCCTTCCACTTATTTTTTGTTTCTTCCTAACACATGTTGCATACAGTAAACATAAGTTCTTTCACACTGCTGTGTTAGTGCAAAATTGTTTATGGGTTAGTTTCGGTCACACATTTCTTTTTTTCAGTTTACTGTTCTCTCCAGTGGGGCCAAATCTAAAAATATTTTAAAAGTCTTAAGTTTTATCTATTCAATTACACAGCCAATGAATGTATCTTCCGAAAAAATTTTCAGTTTTGATGGGGAATTCTTGAAGAAAAGAGAGAAACCGAATGCATTTTGAAACAGTGGAAGCAGAGCTCATAATAAAACAAAATTTCAGAATGAGCTGCACTGAATTTAAAAAATATTTAAACTCCGAAGAAGGGATTTTGCTTTTGAAGAAAGTGAAATTAAGTGATAAATATCTTTAGTTTAATTATAAATGTTCCTTTATTATTTTTAGTTATTTGTGTTTCGAAAATCGTGATAAAAGTCAATGAATGACTTTTTATTTATTTTTAATACGCTCAATCAAGAACTGAAAAGTCAATGAATGACTTTTTTTTGTTTGTTTTTTTTTTATTTTAAAACGTTCTTTATGTTTATATTTTGATTTAATAAAATTAATAACTTCAAAAATAATAAAAATAAAAAATTATTTTTAGAAAGCTTGTCGGTGTCAAGCAATTACTATAATAAATAAACAACTATTAAACTTTAGGTCTGCATGTTTTTTTTTCAAACTTGTCACGTCATCCAAAAAATTAGATCTGGACATCCTACATACTACATGGCCTATGTAATCAATAGGCCGTACAGCGAGGTTGCTAAAAACCCACTGGTACGAGCCAGTGGGTATGGTTGGCGACCTATTCCGTCGTTTGTGCAAAGTGGAGGACGGGGACGCGTTTCTGGATTCAGATTCAGAAGACGTAGACGTTACTGTCGTTTATGATCCGGATGTTGAAGGTGATCCAAGCGAACCTTCACCACTCTAGAGCAGCTTCTGCTGATCTGCTCCTCCACATGGCAGATCATGGGGAGGATATAACGTTAGTCCAGGAGCCGTTGATATACAATGGCGACACTCTTAGACTAAACGTAAAGGGGTACAAACTCTTGTGCGGTGCGTGTAGCCCTCGCAAATAGGACTCTGATCATGCTAGGAGCAGATGCTAACGCTCATTACACTATCTTAGGAAGTACCTAAGATAGATTTAGATTTTTTTTATAGAGCTAAATCTGATGATAGTCAATAAAGGTTCAGAAGCTACTTTTGTAGTGGCGATTAGGCAGGAGGTTCTGGACATTACGCTTGTAAGTGCAAGTCACGAGCATTTATTAAGAAACTTGACAGTAAATTATCATGGAAACCAAATATATTAGCAATAACATCTAAGACCATGTCGGCTGTGTATGTCTGCAAAAAGGATATAGGTAGGAATTGGCTCTTTGAAGCGGTTATAAAACCGATATTATTTTACCTGGTCTCGGTCTGGTGGAAAGCACTTGACAGAACCTCGAACTGTGTACTATTCGATAGGATATTAAAGAGGACTGCTTTACTGAGCAATAGTTACAACTCCGACTAAATCGCTTTTTACGATAATGAACTGGATACTGCTGTAGACTGAATACCATAGGCGCTTGTACATTATGGACATGACAGCATTATTGAAGAAGTAAACTGTGTTTCTGATAATATTGATTACTGCACTCCTAGACCCTTCTTCTCGAGAAACTTTAGCTACTCCATTTCGGATAATGCGGTATCAAAAGAAGGCCTACCCCTTAACACTACGAGCTTAGCTGTTTAAACGGATGGCTCCAAAAAGGGGAGAGAGTTGGCGGCGGTGTCCACATTCAAGAATTTGAAACTAGAATGTTGTTTAGAATTCCAAATGAATGCAGCATTCTACAGTCCGAGATATCGGCCATAAAAAGAGCAGCTAACTGGATCAGTAAAACTATGGCTTAAACACTTCTAAAAGGTGCGTATATATGTATGTATTAAATAAATACTCGTATACTTTTTTACTTACACTTGTGTACATATATTAGGATGTATTTTAATTTGTTTTCAAAGTTTATAGAGTGTGTGTGGTATGTTGGTATTCGCTCTGGAACGACTCGAATTTTATAATGAAGGATGGATCTACAGGAGTAAGTTTTGTATTAAATGATATTTCTTTGCAGATTCCAGATGGATAATTTAATATTTACTAGTTTCAACTTATCGTTTAGAGCAGTGTCGGGCACACACATACTCGCTCATACATATGTATGTGCTAGTGTTGGAAGCAGCAAAAAACAAACAACCGACATTAATTGTACACTCAAACAATTTTTCAGTTGCCAAAATTAAAGACATTTTTTGGATTTAAGTATTTTTATTTGATTTGATTTTTTTATTAACACTTTTTATGATAACTTTTTATAATAATAACTAAACCAATATTCATCTAATGATAAACTAATTAACAACGAAAGAAAATATATACAAATAATATTAAATAATAAAATAATATATGTATGTACATAAACATAATTAAATATTTTTGACTTACAATATGCGATGACAAATCCAGCATTGTGCGTCGCCATCCATGTTTTCTATAAAAAAATCATTTTCTCATTCTCCATGTTTTCTATAAAAAAATCATTTTCTCATTCTTCATTTAACATTTTGGTTCGAGTGTACTCAAAAAAATGGGCAGCGAGATCAGACAGCGAAGCAAGTTATAGTATACGTGCGTCAATGTCGCGCACACAGAATTTTGTTCCTATACACGCGTGTATATCATTTTAAAAAGCGCCCTTCACTGGTTTAGAGTTAAAAATAGAAAACTCTTAAACCATCTTGATAACAACAAACATTTAAAATAAAACTATCTACAAGTATTATGAATAAATAATTACTACACAAATAAAATACATCGTTTTCATGAAAGTAAAGTGGTGGCTCTAGATATTCTCAAGGCGTTCGACAGATCTTTAATCGAAACTTGGTGTCGGTATAACTTCTCTTGTTTTATATCGAGATTGGGGAAATGATACAGAACATGAATGATACGCTTCACCAAGATCTTGTGACAATCTCCTAATGGGGTCGTGCGAATAGAGTAGCTTTCAATGTTGTATGTTAACACACAACCGCACGACAGATCATCTTGTTTCATCTGTTTTTATATGCGGTGTATATATTATGGAATCAGACGCTCTTGATGTTCTAGGCATGAGAATCCAGGGTGCGCTGGCTAAACACATTTTTCAACTGTCACAAAAGAATCCTTCAAGTGCCTTGGTTTCTTAAAATTGCGTAGGACATACTTCACGCCGCACTGTGGCTTGTGTTTCACTTATCTATCGATACTAAATATAATGGAATGTGCTCTGCTGAGATTAGGGAACTTGTTCCCGAAACCCGTAATTTTTTTTAAAAACACAGAGTGTTTATTTATAATTTGTTTGTGTACATTTAAATTAATAAAGAATCGTTATATTTTCTTCAAACTACATACTTGACGCTTTTATTTTGCAATTAAAAGGAATCCGGTTTATTTAAAGGAAATAAACCACGGTATTTTTAAAGGTAAAAACACTAGGTAAGGTAACACTATTATCCTAGTTCCAACACAATTCAGTGAAATTTTTTATTCCGACCACATTGTTAATATAAAAATTAATGCCACCCTACTGAACACTTTAGTTGGCAAAAAGCAGACTGTTTACAAGTCAGTTTTAAACAAATGATCAATCAAAAAATTTTTTTACGTAGTTATTATACCTTCATACCATAATACATTATACATGTATGGAGAACATAATCCTTGCTCATTCAGAACAAGTTTTACTTATTTAAACATTGTCCCACAAATAAAGACGAAACGTTAAGACAGGCAGACAGACAGGCAGACAGACGGACAGACTAAAGTATAAAGAAATATTTATTAGGAAAATACTTTTCCGATAGTCAAGTTATTATTAATTAATTACACTGCATTTTTTTTTGCTTCCTCCACTCCACATCAAACTGGGTATTGTAAAAAATTTTATAAAAGCATTGAACCCAGATGGAATTGCTTTTACCGAATTGCGCCGAATTTTTCCACTATTAAGCGGCATGAAAGTAAAAGAAGGTATGAACTCTAGCTACTTTATTAAATTAGATTTATATTTCATATCATAATGTTTTTATTTTACAGGAATTCTTAATGGACCGGACATTCGTCGTCTAATGAAGGACCAACAATTTGAACTTGCATTGAATGATATGGAGCTATTGGGCTGGAATTCTGTGAAATCAATAATAGAAAATGTATTGGGAAATCATCGGTCTGAAAATTGGCGAATTTTAATTGGAGATATGCTAACCGCATTTAAAAACTTAAACGTCAAAATGTCATTGAAAATACATTTTTTGCATTATTATGCAGAAAAATTTAATAAACAATCACCAGCCGAGTCTGATGAACATGGCGAGAGATTTCACCAAGTAACAGCCAGACTCGAACACTGGTATCGTGGCAAACAACTTGATTCGCTATTAGGGGATATTTGTTGGAATCTGCAGGAGGAAGAATAATAAATTTGTAAATAAAAACTTAAACTTTAATTAACAACAAAAATAAATGTTTTAATTTTTGAAGATTCGTCTGGTTATTATATATTTCATCTTTTGTGAATAAAATCAAAAGTTGTAGACAGATTTCAATTATTTATGTCCCGTTTTGTTTGGAACTTTGTTTGCTATACCTGCAGAAAAAATTAGAAGCACAGCTGCGTTTTCCAATTTTTTATGGCGTTTTAAAAAACAAAATTTTTGAAATTTTGATAAAAAAAACATTATTTTTGGTAAAAAAAAATTATGTTTCTACAACGACTGCGCATATTGGAAAAAAGTTTAACCTTTCTTATAGAAAATTTCATTGCGGAATTTCGGTTTTTTTTAGTTTATTCAATAAACTAAACCGTTTTTGAGTTACGCGAATATATGTTGTGCAACCTCCTCCATTTTCGAAATAACGGTATATTTCGAAAGAACGAGCTAACCTAAAAACGGTTAGCACCACTGGATTCAGCGTACCCGAATTAGGTTATCCCGCCAGGTGCCCCGTTTGTCACATTTGCCAACTAGCACAGTGTTATTATTAAGTGCTTAAGCTGTTAAGTATTCTATTACATAAGTTTGGAAAGTCAAGAAAAATAGAGAAACTACTTAATAGTTTTGGTACTTTTTTCTTGCAATTTCTTTAAAGAAATAGAATTGGCTTTTTAGCTTGGTACAATCAAAAAAATTGTATTAGATACGTATTTAGTTTGATTACTTTAGATCAGGAGTGCCCAAAAGTTGCTTATGCAAGAGCAAACACCAATACATTTAAATAAAAACTAATTTTAATTCAGTATTTTTTGTTGTAAAAGCCAATACATACCAGAGACCTGCAACGAGTACTAAATTTTCGAGTATACTTAATCATGCACATTGATTTTTATGATTTAATCGTTTTTGTTCAAATGCACAAAACGCTCGTTTACGCAACCGTTCGTTTCAATCATTCAGTTTTATTCACTTGTTGTTTTTTGCGAACATGAATATTCTGACCAGCGTTGCCGTTTTTGGTTATTTCTAACCAAAATTGGTTATTTTTTTTCGCAATGTGTACATGTGTAGATTTTTTCTGTTTTGGTTATTTTTTTTACAGAAAATATTTACTATGTGAATTTAAATTTTGGGATAAAATTTCAACATACAAAAATGGCCTAAACGAAAATTGTTTTAAAGAACTTGTAAATTTCGTACAAAATTTATTGACATTACCCCACAGTTCCGCTGCAGCTGAAAGAACAGTTTCTCAGCTTAGTTTGATAAAAACAAAATTTAGGACAAAACAAATAAAGACAATTAGTAATATATTGCAAGCAAAAGAATTGTGCAAAAATCAACAAAATGCCCATTTTGTTTGGTCTGCCAAAGACAAATTTTAAAACTCAAGCTGTGACATTTTAAGTAAAAGTGATCTCCATATTTATTGTAATATAATTACATGTTTTTTTAGTATTTAAGAGAGTAACTTTCTAGTTCCCTATTTTATTGGCAATGAAAAATTTTTTGTTTTTATTATACACTTTTTATATTTGTTTAAGACATTAAAAATTAAACTTGCAAAACTTAATGTAAAGTATTGGAATTTTAAATTTTACAAATTGTAGCATTAGCTTATGTTTCTTTGCATTACTTTTTGCAAAATATGACGCTTAGTTTTTTAAAAAAATTATTTTTTAGTATTAGGAGTTGTGTTGTAAAATACGTTGTTTTATGTTTTTTTTTGTTACCTTAAAGTACAAATTATAGTTAAAATTACAAAAAATAAATAAATAGTACATGCATTTAAATTTGGTTATTTTTTTATTAATTTGGTTATTTTTTTCATAAATGTTGGTTACAAAAATTTTTTTTTCGTGGCAACACTGATTCTGACTGTGTCGTTAAATGTATGAAGCTCATTTTACATCAAAGCCAACGTGTTGTTAGCCGAACATGTGTTTTATTCATTTGTTGTTTTGTGCGAACATGAATGTTCGACTGTGTCGTTAAATGTATGAAGCAGCTCATTTTACATTTTTTCTTTAATTTTTTTGCTGTGCAAAGATATATTTGACAAACTGTACATATTGCAAATTTTATCATTGCTTTGTCAAATAAGTTTTCTTTTCGACGAAATAATGTTAAATAGGTAGTAAATGCACATTTTTATGTTTTCATATTTTTTTGCCAGCCGCTTTTTACTTATAAGTGGCTCGTGTGTTTTTAGTTCAATTCCAATCAGATCATGCACAACAAAGCCGGCATGCAAAAAACAAACTGTGTATAAACAAGAATTTTTGTTTTCAAACATTGCAGTTCGAACCAAGTGTTGGAAATGATTTATACTCGTTGCTGAATTTTCTGTGTGTGCATAAAAAGTGAATAAGCATAAAATTGAATCATACTTTTTTGTGTTGTTCTTAAAATTCAACGTTAGTGAATAAGTCGGCTCGTTCATAATTGTTGCAGGTCTCTGATACATACAAAGAAACAACACACTTTTTTAAACGGTATCATACGTTAAACAAAAACAAAATCTACGGCTGAATTTCAGTTTATGGGGGACACCCCTAGAGAAAAAATCTAAATATGCCATCCCCTTCAGAATGTTCCCAGGAGTACGAAAATCATAATGAAAAAGGGGGCTCACGCCCCCTATGGGCGTGGCAGTCGAAAAACGACCCGGCCCACCTACGTAGACAATATGGGTATCAAATGAATGTCTTCACTATTCCAAAAATAGCCATAGTTGCCAGATCGGGCGGTTTTTGCAGCCGATACGGCCATTTTTGTTAAATAGGGGCGGGGGTGAAAAACGACCCATGCCACCTACTTAGGCAATATTGGTATCTTTTTTTTTTTTTTTTTTTTTTTTTTTTTGCATATTCTTTTTTATTGTATCTTCATTTTAAATGAACTAACAATAGGTATTCAAATCTTAAAACTAAAGTTAATTAAGATAAGTCCAGCCAATGCTAGGCAAAATCTAGTTTTCAAATTCGATAGGATATAATGAGCAACTTGTATTTATTCATCTGAGAGCGGTGGTGTCCCTCCTTCTCAAACGGCTATGACCGGGATGTTGTAAGATGTCTCGAGCGAGGGGATTTGGATGAGTTTCCAGCTTACCCAAATAAAGGGCCACGTGTTTAGTTATTTCCCATTTGACAAGTGGAACATCAAGATCGTTGTGTATGTTGTTGTTTTTAATATACCAAGGAGCGGTAGTTATCATTCGTAGAATTTTGTTTTGACGGCGTTGAATTTTCTCAATATTGGAGTTGGAGGCAGTGCCCCATAACTGGATACCATAGCACCAAATTGGCTTTAAGATTGAGTTGTAGAGTAGAAGCTTACAATCGAGCCGAAGGACGGAGTTTCTGCCGATGAGCCAATGAATTTGGGCTGCTTTCAGTTTCATTTGAGTCAGCTTAGCATCTATATGTCGTTTCCATGTGAGGCGACGGTCCAGATGAATACCAAGATATTTCACGTGTGAGTTTTGAGGCACTATATGGTCATTAATACGAATAGGGGGACATGATACCCTACGTAGAGTAAATGTTACGTGGGTGCATTTCTGTTCATTTATTTTTATTCCCCATTGTCTTGCCCATTTCTCCACTTGCGTTACGTGGTGCTGTAATTTAATCGAGGCATCTTTTGGATCTTTGTGAGTACTGAAAAATGCCGTATCATCAGCAAATGTTGACGTGTGAATTTCATTGTTTGTTGGCATGTCTGCTGTGTACAGCAAGTATAGAATTGGTCCTAAGATACTACCTTGAGGGACGCCAGCACCTATAGGTTGAGGACGGCTTAAATAATCACCTTCTTTAATCATAAACTGACGGTCGATTAAGTATTTCCATAGTAGGTGTTGAAGATTCACCGGCAAGTTCTGCTTTAATTTAGATATCAGGCCTTCATGCCATACTTTGTCGAAAGCTTGAGAGACGTCAATAAAGAGTGCCGAACAGTATCTCTTTTCCTCAAAGGTTTTTCTTATGACTTGTACCAATCTATGTGTTTGTTCTATTGTACTGTGTTGACGTCTGAAGCCAAACTGGTGATTGGGAATGCAGTTGTTTTCATTCAAAATCGGAGTCAGCTTGGTTATAAGCAATTTCTCGAATAATTTGGACATAGTTGGTAATAGACTTATTGGCCTATACGACTCAACTTTGCAAGGATCTTTTCCCGGCTTAGGAATCATCTTTACTAGTGCAATTTTCCAAACCGGAGGGTAGTACTCAAGCCGTAAGATGGCATTAAAAAGAAAGAGGATTAATCTTTTTGCAATGCGAGGCAGCTCAAAAATCATTTTATTGCTGATTTTATCAAACCCAGGTGCTTTTTTAACATTTAAATTATCAATAGCCTCAACAACCTCCAGATATTGAAATCTTATTTGTACAGGTGGTCTGGCAAAAACAGGCGGTAGTTCGCTAATGTCAGTATCCGTATTGGGAGTGAATACATTTTTTAAATGACTTACGAAAAGGTTGCCTTTTTCTTCGTTATTTCGTGCCCAAGATCCGTTCAAAGTACGCAGTGGAGGTTTTGCGATTACGGGTTTTCTTAGATTTCGGACTGCACGCCATAATGAATAATTTGACTGGGAAGTTGCGTCTAGACCTTCCAGATGTTGTTTGAGAGACTCTGCTTTTTGCGCTTCTAGCAAGATCCTAAGATTTTTGGTACATTCTCTCAACCTAGTTTTAAGTTGGGGCGATCTGTGTTGTTGCCACTCTCTTCGGACTCTCCTTTTTTCAGACAATAGTTGCTCAACATCTGCAGAAAAATATTGGTATCAAATGAAAGGAAATGTCTTCACGATTCCAAAAATACCCGTAGTTGCCAGATCGTCCAGAATTTGAGGAAGATATGTTAATTTTTATAAAATGGGGGAAGGACTTTTTTTGTTTATTTCTTTTTAGCTCGGCCAGAGGCCGAGCACTCGAGATCCCCGCCGTCTAGAATTAAGACATACTGGAGTTAAAAACCCCTAAGCCCGGCTGTAGGCCGGTCACGCAGAAAAACTTTACTAAGCGAAGCCAGTATAACAAATTTTCATTAATCAATCAGAAGCTTTCAAGAGTTTTCCTCGTTTCTTAATTTTGTACTTATCCTCATTTATGATTTGACTCTTGACACGAGAACATCACTAAATATGGATTGCGTTACTGCCTTTGACATTCACGACTGGGGTCGTGAATTGGACGATACGGCTATTTTTGGAATCGTGAAGACATTAGCTTTCATTTGATACCCATATTGTCTACGTAGGTGCGCCGGGTCGTTTTTCGACTGCCACGCCCATAGGGGGCGTGAGCCCCCTTATTCATTATGATTTTCGCACTCCTGGGGTCATTTAAGGGGGCGTGGCATTTTTTTTTTCCCAGGGGTATCCCCCATAAACTGAAATTTTGCCAAATCTACATTGACGATCGCAGTCAACAATATTTACCGGTAGAGCAGTCCCTGCCAACATTTTCTATTGCGGAAGTGACTCAGAAGTGACGCTAAGAAGTTGAAACTCATCTTCTGCGATACCATTTTCTGATCGTAGAAGTGTCTTCCGTATTGAGAAGTTGTACCCCCCGGAAGTAACTTCAAGAAGCCGCCTCTCTTTTGCTTTTGATTTTTTTTTTTTGCCTTTACAGATAATACACTCATATTGACTATGGCCCATAGCTGCCAGATTTGACGATTTTTTCATTGAAAATGACGATTTCCTGAATTATTAAAATTTTCTATAAATTGTTAGTTTTATTAATGTTTTTGTTACCAAATTCTCTCTTTTTTTGAGACAACAACTATTTCAAAAACAAAACTAGTAGTGTTTTCTTAATTATTGTTGTTAAGTTCAAGTAAAATAATTCCAAATAATATTGAGACAGAATAGTCGAAATTACTTATTTATGTGTAAACATAAAAATCAATTTTAAATACTGAATTCCATGAACTAAAATTTTAAGAGGAAACAATTTCTGAATTTCCACGGGGAAATTCTTCTAAAAAAACTTCTCCTATTTTAACAGAACGTCGAAAGCATATTCAGCCGAATAAATTTAAATAACAAAAATACGGAATTCTTTGAAAATATTTTGAATTCTATACTCAAAATGTTATTTAAAACTTAATAAAATAAATTGTTTTGACATTGTAATTTAACCTGAATTAATAAAATATGCTGAATTCAACAATTTATTTATATAATACTGTTTCACACTATTCAGTTTTAGCAGACCAGTTTTTGTTCAATTCTCTTTTGAACTTGCCATTTCATCAAACATGTCAATTCAACTTTCGTACTTTTTAATGTAAATCAACATGCATGAAAAAAAACAAAAGGTAATAAGAAAATTGACAGTACCGTCAAGTTTATACCCCTTTTGTTCTTATTTCCCTTCTCTTCCAAAAATACTTGCCTTCACGAGTGAGAATTATAGAAGTGAAAACGGACTAAGATATTAAATATTAAATATTACACAATTGTGTTTAACATAACATTTTTTGTGATTTGTTATGTAAAAAGTTAAAATTTACGTATTTTGATATGTATTGTACAAGAGACTATATAAAATTGAATTTTTATGTTTTCGTTTTAATAAAGATTTCAAAATACTGTTACAAATAGTGACTTTTTATTTTTCCGATTTTTTTGACGATTTTTAAAATTCGAAATGACGATTTTTTTCTTTTTTATCGGGATTTTGACGATTTTTTCCGAAATTCATCTGGCAGCCCTGACTATGGGATAACAAATATGTAAAAACTACAACAATAACAAAACAAAACCACACTTTACCACTGACCGACCACAGCAAATGACAAAATAAAACTAATTTCGATGATGTCGAAAACTTCTTTTTTGCATTCTTTTCATTTCTTTTATAACGAGACATGTCGTTTTCGGCTGGTGTTGTAAACAACAAACAATCTTCCAAACGTAGCACAGTGGGTTCGATGACACCGAAAGTGGCGATTAATTCATGGGAGCCGTAATTTAAATTTTTTTGAAATTTTTTTTAAAATCGTTAAACATACATAAAAAGGCATATTCTGAAAAAAAGATACACTGAAAAAAAATTTTTTTTACGATTTTATAGACAGTTTTATTTTTCGGAAAATTATAGTTTGTTTCAGAATTTTCGCCGTAATTTTAAAATGGAAAGTAATTTTTTTTAAAAATGAGAAGCAAACGAAAGCTTATATTCAGCCCAATCATGAATATTCCCTAGGAATTTCTTTCTCACGGAAAATATATTTCTCGAGAAAAAATTCCTCCAATTATAAATTCCGCGGGAATAAAAAATTGAAAAAGTGGCATCATTGAATTTTGAAGTCAGCTGTTTTGTTTATTTAATTTTTTACTATTAGTGCAAACATAAATAAATTTGTTTAAAAAAATACAAATGAATAGTTTAATTATGCGAGTACTATTTGAGGAGATTGTTGTTGCAGAGGAACAGCAACAAAATAGCCAAAGAATTGCCAGAAGGCATTTAAGGGATGCATCTAATCCGCTTGAGTTGCCGCAGACACTGTAAGTACATAAATACTAAGAAATTTTACTCGGTTGAATTATTTATCTTCCGACAGGTTCCAAAAGTATTATAGAGTAAATAAACCGGCTTTTCGGTATTTACTAGAAGTTCTGAAAGCTCACTCTCTACCAACAAGAAAGCAATTTGGAGTTCAACCAATTGTGAAATTAAGTGCTAGTTTGCGTTTTTTCGCCGAAGGTGGTTATCAGAATGGTGTTGGCAAAGATTCCGACGTGTCATTAGCACAGTCAACTTTCAGCAAAGTGCTTGCAGATGTCATCAAGATATTTGAAACCCATCTTTGCAAAACTTGGATTGAAGTACCAAAAACCACAGAGGAAAAAAGAAAAATTGCTCTAGCATTCTACAAACAACACAATATTCCAGGCGTTGTCGGGTGCATCGACGGAATGCATGTGCAAATTATAGCCCCTTCAGCAAATAAACACCTTTTTTATAATAGAAAAGGAAAGTTTAGCATGAATGTTTTGTTGGTAAGTTGACCCATAATATATTTGCAAAGAAAAACTTTATTGAACATTTTTCAGCTTTGCGACAACCAGCTAAAAATTCGATATGTGGATTCATCACATCCTGGTGCGTGTCACGACTCCTTTATATGGAACGCTAGCGATCTGAGAACTTACTTTGAGCAAAGGTATTTGCAAGGTGAAAAAAATGTTTGGCTGTTAGGTAAAAACTGTTAAAATAAGGAATACCTAATATTAATTATTATTTTTTAACCAAACAGGAGATGCTGGATATCCTTTAGAGCCATGGCTCTTAACACCACATCGAGTTCCTGAAGATGGTACGCCAGAAATAAAGTTTAATGAAACACACGCAAAATGCCGCAACATTATCGAACGTACTATTGGAGTGTTAAAGAACCGTTGGCGATGCCTTCTAGGCGCAAGGGAATTGTTCTACACCCCAGAAAAGGCAGCTAGGATCGTAAACGTGTGCTGCGCCCTACATAATATATGCATCCATTTTAATGTTAGAGACGAACCAAGCGATTTTCTAGAGTTAAGTATGCCGGAGGAGGATGAAACACCACCAATTTCTAACCAATACCTAGCCGCCGCTCAAGCTATTAGGGCCAATATTGGACAATCTCTTTTCTAATTAAATAAGTAGTTTTTAATTAAAATTTTTTATTAATTTTTTTTATTAAAAATAGAAAAAACAAATACACAAAAAAAAATTCATAATTCATAAAATATTTAGAACACAATGTAATAAAAAAACGCTAATATTTAAAGTAATTTACATAACAGGTCCGCATCACTGTATTTCCAGTTTAGTTTTTTCCAACTTATACTCTATTTCTCTCACTCGCAACTTCTATATAAAGTCATTGTGCCGCTGCATTTCTTCTAGTTCCTTTCGTTTCAGTCTTTCTATTTCTTTAAAATGTTTCCGTTGATTATCCCCTAATTTATCTAGCGATCGATAAATCTTTTTGTTTTTTTCATCATGTGCCTTTTGGTTCTCTGCTACAAATTTCATTGTTTTCAGAAGTTCTTTCTGTATAACAAGTTCGGCTTGCATTGCATCATAGGAACTTTTTAGAGTATCTTTTTGGTTACCTGGAGTTTTTTTTCGGCTGAAATATGCTGCTTCCACAGTAGCTGGAGGTGTATTTTCAACAATATCTCCTTTCTCTGCTATATCTAACGACACATCCATAAAAGAAATATTGTGAGGTGATTCTAACATTTTTTCTGTGATAGATGTATCATTACGGCCAACGGGCTTCACCGACACACCCTCAACAGAAGACTTCATTCCTATGAGGTTATAAATTGCCTCTTCTGTGGAGGAAAATGTTTGTTCCTTGTTTGGGCCACCTCCTGTGCCCTTTCTATTTTTTAAATTTTGTGCTGCCTTTTGTCGTACGTACTTCTTTTGATCTGCCCAGACCTACATATGTATAATTATGAATATGTTAGTGTCGTTAAAGAATTATTCTTCAGAATATTTTTAACAAACCTTTTTCCACTCAGCAACACACTTCGTTGGAGGCCCCATGGAGTTGAGCTCGATTTCAGCGCTCCTCCAAAACCGCGTTAGCGCCTCTTTGCTACCTTTATGGAAATTACAAGCAATGTCTGCATTGGCTTCCATTAGAGTTACTAAATGTTGCAATTGCACTTTATTTGTACTTTTAGACCTAAAATAACAATAATATATTTTTTAATTTATTTAAATTTCGCTTTGTAAAAATATTACTTACATTTTTTTTTAAACTCTCTTCGGTTTTAAAAGTGAAATATTTTTAGGGAAAAACTTAAATTCAAAAGCATTTAGAATAGATACTTTTTTCCCCGTTACATTTTATTCCTTAGCACACGGTTGATAAAAATGGGACAAAAATTAAAAAAGCTAAAAGTGAAAAATTTCATGAGGAATTTTTTATTTATAATAGGAGGAATGAGAAAAAGGAAAAAATTCCCTCGGAATTTGTATTTGTGATTGGGCTGATTGTCTTCTTGCTAAAAAATAAAAAAATAAATATATATTTTGCATAAATATGAACATAAGTTTAATTTAAAGTCTGAATTTGGGTATTGAAGAATTTCGAGAATTTTACAAATTTTTTAAAAAAGTAACGAAATAAATTTTTATAATTTTTTTTGTTTATCAATAATTGTCATACACTTAAAAAGAAACCATATTAAACAAAAAAAAAATTAAAAAAAATAAATTTTTGTCTGTTTGGGAACGTTTTTTCAATTTTGTGGAAAATGGGCTTAATGTACAAATTTTATTGTAAATTTAAAATAGAAAGCTATAAATGATTAAATAAAATTTAAACTTAAAATATATTGAATATATTATTAAAAAGATAAATAAAAAATAATATATACATATATAAATATTTCAACATAATTGATTTAAACTCCTATTTGTCCTTACGACAAAATTTCATGAATTCTAAAATTTGAATAATATGTTAATAAAAAACAATATTTTAATTTTTTTATGCATTTTGTTTGTATTTAAGAAAAAAATTATATATTACTATCATGTGTTTCTTGAGAAATAATAGGCGATAGCAAAAGCTGTAGTTCGGAATTTGATAATTGTTGCTTTTCTTTCCGCTCATTTTGTTTATTTATACTAGATATTAATGGGTCTGAACTGAGAAAAAATCTATTTAGAATATCTCCATTCGACTTTTCTCGGCTGCATTTGCGAGCAAAGTGTACATTATTTAGTGAAAAAATAAGGTTTTTGAAAAAAACTGATAGAAAATATTTTTTTATTTAAAAAAGAAGATAAAAATTATATGTATATCCATTTTGGGTATTATTGTGGTAATAGCTTTAGATATCTTCAACATCATCACCATAATCATCATTATCATTATAATGATCACTATCATCATGATCATAATCATCATTATCATGATCAGAATCCTCATCATCATCGGTGTAAATAAAACAGAAATTATTTTTTGTAAGTGAGCGTGAGTCAAAATTAAAAAGAAACATTAAGGTAAGTTTAGACGATATGTTGAATCAGCATATATATGCTGACAGGCATATGATTAAAATTAGCAGCAAATTCCTATGTCATATGTTTGACGTTTACACGATATGTTGAAAGTAGCAAATTTTTTGATGTCAGCATATGTCAGCAAATGAAATGTCAACATAAGATGTTGAATTTTATGTGGTGCTACATATGCTGAGTCGTATAAACATTTGTTAGTGAAATTAGTCAGTTTGACAACATTTTTCAATTATTATTCAACTTCTGTATTTTATGTGAAATTTTTGAAATAAAATTAAATAATAAAAATATCAATAAAAAAAACATAAATGATCACGTGGGAGGAAATTGGACTAGCTATTGCGTTTTTAAGCAAATTTTTATATGCAAATCTGTCTTAATAAACGTTTGTTAAATTTAATAATGGTTTTTGAATAAGGGGGTTATTGTTTATTTCTAGAGACCTGCGGCCAAATTATCGCATTCGATATCGAGTAAAATTGATCGTAATTTTCTTATTTGAGATTATGGCATACGATATCGAGCAAGAAATTTAGTATATTTTATCATAATTTCGATATCGAAATCATACGTTCGCTCATTCGATCACGAATGCGGTAATTTGGGCTCTGTGTCGATTAATTTGAACTATGCCGCCGGCCATTATATTGCGTTTTGTGTTCTTGTGTGTGTATGTGTGTACGTACATATGCAACAAGAATTGTATTTACATAAAAAAAAAACTATCGGTGGCTGGGCCGTAACACACTATCCTACATAATCGTACGATTCATTCAGTGGAAAATCTGACCGATTTCAATCACACTCAAAAAAAATCGCAACAAAGTATGTCATAGGTGCCACACTATTACACAAAAAATATGCAAAAACATATGTTTTTGCTAAAGTCAACAAACGCAGTTTTCCGCCATTTAAATTAATATTTGTGTTCAATTATTTTGTTGTTATATGTGAATATAATAAATTGTATAAACTATACAAACAATTAAAAAATGTTAAACGTATGTCCTTTAGATCATAATTTGTGATTTAAATCAATGAAGCCGACATTGTTGTTTTCTTATCAGCTTTATTAGAAAATACAACTCTGATCGCATATGAATTTGCCATATGCTGAAAAGCTTGCATACGCTTTTCAACAAATAACATATCTGTCAACATACGCAGGAAATTTGTCAAACACTAATAATATGCTGTTTACACGATATGCTAAAATTACCAACATACGTTTGTTGGCATTGTTAACAAAGTGTTAGCAAATGTTGTTAAACATACGTATGCTGAAAAAATTTTGCGTTTACACGATATGTAAGCACTTGTCACAAATTTTTCAGCATAAATATGCTGATTCAACATATCGTCTATACTTAGCTTTAAACAAGTTGATTTGTTGTTTGTTTTTTCAGATTAAGTATTTAGCAACTGGAATTCTTTCACAAAAATTTTAATAAGTACAAAAACGCGGTGCCTCTGCAAAAGTTTGGTGTGGAATATATAAGCTAAAATACTATATTAAAATATCACTTAATAAAATTTGCTGGATCGCAACAAGAAATTTGTTGAAACTCTGTGTATATATCGAAAAAACCCCAAATATGGAGCTATTTTTAAAAAAATATTAAAAATATTTGCAAAACATTTATCTAAAAAACATTAATGCAATTATGTAGCCAAATACCTGAAGTTGATGGTTCCATTTTAATAAAATGACTTTTAGAACGCTTAATAAGAATTATCAGCACCCAAAATATCTCAATTTTCAGTTTTAGGCACGGCACGAAAAATTTTGAAAAATTATTTGACTTTGACAGCTCACAGTCGATAAAGTAATTTACTCAAAACAAAAGTTTTTGTGCAAATAGTGATGTAGAATTTAATTACCTTTCACCCAGTACCACACACGAATGTGTAGGATAAAGTTCAGCTTTTGAATTAATCCTCACTTTTGGTACATTTCAACCCTCTGTGCGTCGTTTGGATGATTAAAAGACGACTGCAATGTAAATTGTTATTGTTATCTTCCAATTAACGTCTGGAAGTGAGTAAGACGTAACGCCTTTGACGATGGACGATGCAAGAAACTTCCAATTGCTGGCAGGTAAAGCAATCATTGTTATTATTCTATTTTTAGAATTGTTCATTGTATCATTCTTATTATTCTATTTTTAGAATTGTTCATTGTATCATTATTCTTATTCTATTTTTAGCATTTTTTAAATTACATTTCTTGACTCGATCATAATTTTTGTTATTATCATCGCTATTAAAATTTATTACATTGTTTTATCATTTCTTCATAATCATAAAAGAGAACTGGAGAAGAGTGCAATACTCTCGAATTGTCAATTTGAAATGTTACTAAAAAGTTAGTCTAGTTTTAAGTTTGGTTAAAGTAAGCAATCCTCATAGTAAGGAGCGCAATTTAAAATAATACCTAAAGAACTAAAAGAAATTTATAAAATTTAGAAATATAGATTCTGTCGCATAAGCTATCCTCATAGAAAGGTACGCGAAATAAAATAATAATAGGACTTAAAACTAATAAAATTTATTCTGCCGCATAAGCTATCCTCATAGTAAGGAACGCGAATTAAAAAAATAATACGACTTAAAACTAATAAAATTTATTTTATCATGAACCTTAAAAAGTGTTTTAATTAAAATAGAAAAGAGGTAAAAAGTTAACTTATATGTTAAATGTTAACTTATTATGTTTTTTTTTTCTTTAAGAAAACAGGTACGTAAGTTCTTTTCACATAGTATGTTATCTTAAAAATAAGTTCAAAAATATTGTAATTAATTGGTTTTCAGAGGTTATGTGTGTTAAAATTAAGTAATGAATGATTAAAAAATTAATATTTATGAACGTAAATTTAATTCAAATGGTTTTTAAGTGTTTAAATTATGAAACTCAATTAATTTATCTATGTCAATTTCTTTGTTGTAACATTTAATTTTGAGCAAAGTTTCTACATGGTTGTCAGACAATTTATTTCGATATTTGCTTTTAATTTGAGACAACGACGAAAATGTTGCCTCGCATATATATGTTGTCGAAAACATTGAAATAAGATTCAATATAAGATCCCTACTGGCACCATATTTTTTGGGACAAATATTTTTCCAAAATGGAATACCAGTTTCCAATGTAACGATAAATCGTTTCTCATATTGACCAGTTCTTGTTGAATATTTAATGGTTTAATTTTTTGGTTGCAAACAAGGCATTCTGCTTCATTAAAAATATTTAATGAAAATAAAAATGAATTTTCCCAACCAATATCCCACATACTGAATGAAAATCAAAAAATGTATTTATTAAAAATCAAAAATTTAATAGGTATATTAAATTTATATAATTTTTAAAAAATTTTATTTAATTAAAAAATTTAAATTAATAAAATAAATATTATTAAATAAAATCTATTTAATTTTAAATCAATTATTTAAAATAGAAATATAATATGTATATATATATAAGTTGTATTTTAATGTGCTATTTGAATATTTTACCAGTGTACCTATTTCATGAAATTTAATCATAGTTTATCAAACGAAGCGACGACAACCTGCCTTTGTTGATGCTGGTATGCAACTGAGTGAATTTTTTTGTGTTTCCTCTCTATTTTTTTTGTTTTGTTTCGTAAACATTCGTGCTGTGTGTGTGTGAAACCCGACCAAACTTCGTCGTTTCAACAAGAGTTAAGGCCCAACTATAATATGCATAAGCAAGCTTAAGCAAATTGCAAAAGTTAACGAAAAGGCTGTCAAATGCATAACTAGTTCAGAGTTAACTTTCAGGTGGCTACAATGACTTTGCAACTTTTTGGCCACAGTTGCTCATTTATGTTTAAAAAAAATGTTTTTATTTTAACAAAAAGCCATTAAATGACTATATTTTATAAATATTATTATATTATTTTATAATTAAAAGACAACTTCGTACCCGAAACGCATTATTTTTCCTTTTTTTTTAATTTATCGGCAAAAGTACTAAAATGTACAGCTGTGGCAGCACTACATTGTAAATAATAATAAACGTTTACATATGTTTTGTTAATTTTCGTATTGTGTTTGCAAAAATGGAGAAAAAACTTATAAATTTAAATAATATAAAAATATTAAAGTTAGCGCTTGAAGGCCTGTGCACATTAAAAGAAATAACATTCTGTGCACATTCTGTACGGAATCAGCTGTTTGTTGTTGTTTGTTTGTGTTTTGAACAAAATGGAAGAAAATATATTTATTTTAAATTTAATAGAAAATGCGGAAAAAATAAGTGCCTTTACAATAAAAGGGACCATTTTTATTTTAACAAAAATGTTTTTCTGTCGCAGTTTATTTCTCTGACAGAACAAGAGCGTCTTCTTCTTTTACAGTGTAGTTCACTTATTTCTTTTATACTATTACATTTTGCAATTGTATTAGTAATATACTCTCTTCTCTCTCAACACAAATCGGTGTTGCCAGAAAACTTTCGTCACTTATCCCCAATTAAAAATTTAAAATCTCCAAAAATCTCTATTTTATTATATGCGAAAAATTAGAAAATCAGTCAGGAAATTGCATTACATCTTCAACATTTATTTCATATGGGCAACATTTTATGCGTATTAAATTTTCAAATGTCCAGCAAAACCTTCTTTTTTACCCAACATTACATTGGCACCATCAGTGCATACAGAGGAAAGCTTACTCTTGTCAGTAAAAGAAAGAACTTTTTCATAATAATAATTTAAAGAAAATAAAAAAATCATTTCATATTCATCACACTCTGCTCTATACTATAGAGTGAAGTACGACAAAAAAAACAAATAAGGCAAAGTTGTTTGTGTATTTCGTATTGCTAGTGCTGAGCAGGGTTGTCAGATTTTTTTGAGCTCCGTCGCCAAAACAGGTGTAAAATATCGCCAAAATTCGCCAAAATCCGATTTTGTTCAGTATTTAATTTTTTAATTATTTAAAACAAATAAATTTTGTTTACACAAAAAAACCTAGTTCAATTTTTAAGTCAAAAATCGCCAAAAATTGAGAAAAAACCAAAAAAATCGCAAAAAATATTTTTTTTAGTTTTTGTTAAATATTTTTTATTTAATTCATTAATTGTTACTTATTAAACAATATTTTAGTAAAACATATACGCATTTATATCCGTTTTTGCTGCTCCAAAATCAATTGCATCTGGAGGCAAAAATGAATTTGAAGAATCAATAGCTGCATGGAAATCATTGAAAAAATTTTCATTGTTTGCAGTATTATGTAAAACAGAAGGTTTGAAAACTTTTGTTGAAAACATGAGAAGTGTACAATACATTTTTTCATGCATGATTCCTGCATCCATGCAGTCCGATTGAAATTCCAAATTCAAATGATTCATTTCGTTGACAATTGGACCAAAAAACCAAACCAAAAAAGAGGATTTTTTTCATTACATAATTCATTATAGATGTTTTGGGCAGTTTTATCATTTTCTGCTGTTGAAATTAATGAGAAATTATATTTCAGCTCTGTCCACTGCTCCAAAAGCCTGTTTATTGCAGCTCCATATGAAAGCCATCGAGTTCCAGATATTTGTACTAGTTTTCTGAATTTGTTGCTGTCAACTGTAAGATTGATTAAAGCAAAGGCTCGTTTATATATCAGCAAAGTAGTTGTATATCTCTTTTATTAAAAAATCAGAATTTTTAGGTATTTCGTTGAAGGCTTTGGAGCAGCAAAGGTGGAGTGAGTGACACGTACATTTCACCAGCATTAGTTGTGGATTGTCCTTTTTAAGAAATATGAACAAAGATTTATTTTTACCACACAAATTTTTTGCACCATCCGTACCAATTGCAATCATATTTTGATGGTTTAATTTAACTTTTTTCAAAAATAATCTTAAACCATTGTGAAGGTGTTCAGCTGTAGCTTCCTCCACCAAAAAATACCCAAAAAAATGTGTTGTAATAAGGGGCTTATTTTTGTCAAAAAATCTAACACAAACACTCATCCACTTTGTTTGGGATACATCTGTGGATTCATCCACGATCAGGCTGTATTTGGAATTACCAATATCTTTTACCGAACTTTCTAAAATGGATGGTGAGACAACATTTTTAATTATTGCAGTACACTTAGTTTTGTGTAATCTTAGTTTTTCAAAGGAGTTTTCTTTGGCGGAACTGCTACGTAAAAGTTCGGAAAGATGGTCAACAGATGAAACTGAGCTGTGCTTTGCTATAAAAATAGCAAGTTTGATATCATTAATTTTTGATTCAGGGAGAATAACTACAAAGCAGGAACAGTTTATCGTCTTAAAATATATATCTATGTACATATGTATAAATGTTTACCAAAATTATTCATATATATAGAGAAATCGCCATATCTGACAGCCCTGGTGCTGAGTGCTGCAATGAGTATACGAAACACACAGATAGCTAAGAGTTTTTACAAATACAAAAGAGCACCAAGAGTATAGGGCTTGGGCACTCCTGCTTTAGATCATGCGTTTTCATGAACTGAATACAAAGTATACATACAAGTAATATAAGTAAAAAAGTATATTCCGTCAAGCCCGACCATATAATACCCTACACCCAGTATATGTGTAAAAATATATCTTCAGAAATGAGCTCTTTATTGGTGCTATAACCTTTTATGGACCGATCATCCAAAACTGTAGTGGCATGACTTCTGTGCATATAAATATTCTTTGCGTTAAATTTTATCTCGATATAAACGCTTATTAAATATATATAGTAATTTTCGAAGGGGATCTTATATAGAGCGATCTGCATAGAATTTGTTGATAAGATTAAGCTTCATGTGCAACTAATTTCTGGAGAAATTTGTTGGGGTACGTATATAAATTAAATATTTATGACCGATAAATAAACTATTTCGGGAGGATAGTTGTATGGGGGATAGATGTAATAATGGACCGAATTCAACCAGATGCAATCCGAAGTGTTCTTGGGTCAAAAAATATCATACACCAAATTTTACCGAAATATCTTCAAAATTGCGACCTGCACAAAGTTTACATGGACAGTCAGCCAGCCAGACGGTCGGACGGACATTGTTAAATCGACTCAGAATCATTTTCTGAGTCGATCGGTATAGTTTAAAGTGTTGGACTAATATTTTTTTGGCGTTACAAACATAGCACGTTATGGCCCCTATATAGAGCCCATTTCTGAAAATCTGTTTTTAAACATGTACTGGTTGTAGGGTATTATATAATCGAGCTTTACCGACTATACTTTCTGGCTTGTTATGTAAGGGGTATTTACACATCTTTTTTTGTTTTTTAATTTTTTCTTGAATATCGATTTCTTTATTATCACAAAATTTTCAACAATTAGGAGTATTATAAAATACCGGATTACTCCACGCTTTTGGTACGTAAATATGTTAAATGAGCAAAAAATGCTCAATATAATGGTACAAATTAAATTGCAATAAATGAAAACGTGTTACACAAAAAATCATTCTTATCAGAACTTTGGTGCAAAAAGTCGTAAAAATTGCTTGTAAATTTAGTGAAAAATAAATTTAAAAAAAATAATCCATTCTGGTTATTGAATTGAATCTGTATTTTTTTGGTAAGTCATTTAAATGTTTACTGTCATATTACTTACATATCTAAAATAAAAAAAAGTAAGAATATTGAGTCAATGCTAAGTTTTGTGAACACCGTCTGGGGACGGTCTTAGGCACTTAGTTGAAAACTTTTCTGGTGGTTTTACTAGAGTAAGAAATAATTGACTACTTGTTTTTTGGACTATAAACTAAGAGATAATCAACAGACAAGATGTCAGCTCAAGATGGAGAAAACCGGCATTCCCATAGAGCTAAAAGAATAAAACTTTCTTCTTTAAGTGACCAAGAAATAGCTAATTTTATGGATTTAATAAAAGCCACATTATGTATTTTGACAATTTTTATACATTTTGCTGTACCTAAGAGCTCGTGGTATTTACAGCCTTGGCACAGTAAGACCAAATCGGGTTCCCAATTGCAAATTTTCAATGGACAAGGATGATGAACTCAGAAAAGAGCCACGTGGTTTTTCTACGGAATATATAATAAGTGCTTATGGGGTGGAAGGACACAAAACATGTAAGACTATGTTGCACCTATGTTGGCATAATGCCTTTCCAACGAAAAATTTAGTCAACCAGCCGTCTAAAATTGGACGCTATAACCATATCGACTGTCCACAGGTCATCCGTGAGTATAATGTGAAAATGGGAGTTGTACACTTAATAGTATCATATATGGGTCGCAATGATCTCAAAATTAAAACCCAAGACATGGCAACCAGATTATTTTATCATTTGCTTGACATGATTATAACAATTAATATGGAAACACCATTTCAATGTATGAATTTCGCTTGAGAGCTCTGCGCTTCCATCAAGAGACAATCGGTTCGTTGTTCATCATTTGTTGCAAATCCATCTTGTAGCTCTCTTGTTGAGAAAAAAGTCATTCACCCGGTAGATAGTGTAAGATTCGACAAAAGCAATCATTATTCTCAATGGGGTTCAAAAATATCTTCTAAACTTTGCAAAAAAATCAGATACACACACTTTTTGTACGAAATACAACGTCCACCTATGTTTTTCAAAGACAAAAAACTATTTTATACGATACCATATGGATACATAATGTACCAGTATTTTATTTGAAAATGTATATTGTGTAATTCAAAAAGTTTTAAATAAAACTCATATTCTTTCATATAGTCCTCATATTTGATTTCTTTTTGAAAATATTTTTTCCCCGTTTAGCTGGAGCTCTCCAGGAGTATTTTTTACTGAATTGGAACTGAAATTTGTAATTTCCAGCAGAAATACATGCTAGAACAAAAATTTATTTCTGCAATTTAAACGTATTTCAATTTCAGGTATTTAAGGGTTAAACCATTTAAACTTATAAAATTTAAAACGTAATTTGTTAAAGAAAGAATCTGATTAACAATCTACGATTTGCATATTTAAATACAGTACACTCTCTCTTAAGCGTACGCCTAAGGGACTGACGAATTTTTCCGCTTATGAGAAGTAAAAATAAGGCAAAGTAAACAAAATATTCATTAATATTTTTGCGAATAAACAAGAAAAAGCGTGAAAGACGAGATATTCAACTGGATTTAAAAAAAGTGCGAAATTTTAGCTTGGCGGGTTTTTCCTTTAATTTCAATATCTTGGAAACGCATTTGAAGATAAGTCAGCATTTAAACACTTTCATGGTCGCTGTGATATAAAGAAAACCCTTTAAGTTTTCTTTTGACTAAATAAGCCTCTTTAGAAGAAGTTAACTTGTCTTCAATTTCATTTTCTAGCTCATCTTCAGACGTGCTTTCCACCATTTTTTCGGAAACTATTAACATTTCAGTACTAGTGCTTTCCACATCTTCATCATTAATAACTATGTCATTATCTAAATTGATATAATCTTCGACGTCAGCTTGTATCTGACTCTGAACTCGATTAACGATATCGGAAAACTGAGCAAGCGCTGATAGTGGAAGCTCATCTTCTGCAGTCCAATAGCCATCATCATTTGGACTATAATTTTCTCTAAAACCAGCTTTTCTAAAGCAATTTTTCATTGTCAAACTGTCCGGTTATGGGGAAATAAAATGTGATACATCGTGGCAAAAAGTGTTCGCGTCCTGTTATGGGAGGGTTGTCCGCTTAAGAGGGAAATATTTCTAAAATCCCTTACAATTTTTTTGGTACTAAAAAAAGTGTCCGTATATGGGAGGTGTCCTTTAGGAGAGAGTACACTGTATACTGTTCGGTAAATTTTTACATTTTTGATCACGTGAGAGTGTTTGATAGAACAACATTTTTTAGGAATACCAATCAATGTCAAATACGGGAAAATTCAAAATTTAAAATGATCAGCGGTCAGGAATAAAATATAAGAAATCGCCGGCCAATGCTGGGTTGAAAAAGTCTAGTCTATCTATAAATGCCCGGAATATATAACATACACTTAATTGAGTAGCAAATGAAGATTGTGGCGATTACGGCCATGGCGGGGAATATACAAATTTATGTATGAATTATGAATGTAAGTATCTGCGTACTGCAAGTACTTAAAATTATTATCGTTTATTATTCATAATCATTATATGGACATAAATAAAAACATACACATTTACGTGTTACGACGATGTACACCAGGCCGAACGAAGATGTACAATATGATATTTAGCAATTTTTTTTTCATTATTAACATTAGATAAAGTTATCGATTGGCCTGAAAGAGAGACATCTTCATATGAAAACAATTTGTGTAATAGAGTACAAGCTCGTTCATACTACAAACATAAATCTCAGGCAGACATCCACCACCGTCGTCTACAAGCGTTGTAATCGCAATTATTAAACACTTAAGCTACCAAGGAAAATTTCAGCATCATGCCTGACACGTTTCTTGGATTTAGCAAGTTGATGAAATGCTGTGCATGGTGCACAATAAAATACATTGCTACCGTATATACATATGTATGTATTATATAGTACATCCAAACACAATTACGAGTAAAAAAGTCACAACAGGGCATGCACAAGAAGAACTGCCTGCCTGCCTGTCTGTTTGTGTGTTTGTCTGTACGAGTATGTCTGACTGAATGTGGCACCAGTTACATTCTAAATCAACAAAATATCTATGAACAGCAATAAATGTTTGGTATGTGTAGCAGCGGTCCAGGCTGTGAGCCACTTGCATTCCACTCATACCCATTTATGTGTGTATATGCTCCTCTAAGCCTTCCTTCCGTTTTCCATATTTTCTGTCTGGTCGTATGAGCAACAGCGTTGCCAATTTTTGAATTCCTTTTGCGTGTGACAAAAATTTCATGGCGACTTGGTGAAGGTGACGAATCATTTTCTGGAATGTGTGAAAGATTTTCATTTATTCATTACACAATTTAATAAATTGTTTGAATTCTTTCTGCTTTCTCTATATTTTGGAGTGAACTTTGTTTTTTATTGCCTCACTTTTTTAATAAGGGGATGTTTTACATTTCCTTTTTTGATGGTGCGTGTATAGGAGTAGATGGATGGATAGAAATGTTACTAAATACAACTAAATTTCTGAAAGCGACGTGTGCAAGGAATTTGTACAATCTAACACACTGTATGAATGGTAGTACATTCATCAGCTCTGTTGCTAATTTAGCTTTATTTTCTCCATCTCTACATCTAAGACAGCCACCATTTGGTGTGGATCAGCCTATCCTGTTCTCGTTCTTGCTTTTTTTTTTAATTACACATTTCCCATTACAAAACTCGAACTTTATATTTTTATATTTAAAGCTAAAAGCAAAGCTCTTAAACAATTTTTTAAAAAACTACATAATTAGAATACATACATATGTATGTATATTAGGGTGCCCCAAAATTTTTTTTGTCAGCAGCTCAAGCATAATTTGGAAGCCAGTATTTTTGAATTTGTTTTTAGATTTTTAGGAAGAGGTTTAGAGGTCGCGCAAATCAGGTCTTTGTTAAAAATCTGATTTTTCGGCCTTTTTTCAAACTTGACTCATAACTTTGTCAATAACCACGTTCATTTAATTTCTTGACCGAATACATATTTCTAAAGAAAATTTCCCAAACTTTATTTCCATATGCAAAAACTTTAAGTTCCGGCAATATTTTTGTCCATTACGATTCCATATATTAAGTAATTTTGTAATTTTTTAACAAATTCTGTAAAAAACGGTTTATTACTTTTCAAATTTATATGAAAGGTGTAAAAACTACTTGAATACCGATAAGTTCTAAACAATTTAAGAAAAAGAAAAATGGAATTTTGTCTTACAGTTCCCGAGTTACACTATTTTTATAGTTTGTACCTTAAAAATGGTGATACTTTTTTCGTTATAATTATTGTAATTATTATATTTATTTTCCACCAGTTTACTATTACTTTGTTTATTTGTTACCATAAATTTTTATAGTTGGGTCTTTAAGGTGATTTCTGCGAATATCATTTCAATTTAATCCGCCGTTTAATTGGATTTTTCGCAATATTTCCAGGTTTAATATTGAACAGCAAACCACATCACCGCAAATAAAAATTTTCTTCACACTCCAGCAGAGTTGGGAGTCTATTAACAAGTCTAGTTTTTCCGACTGCATAAATCACAAAATTGTTGAAAAGACTTAAGCAATTGAAGGACTATAAAGAACTACTACATCTGAGTCTAATCTTTTTGGGTGATAAATCAACAGTAATAGCTCCAGGAGCTATCTGCGCGCTGGATGATGAAAATTATCTATTCTTTGAAAATATGCATTTTCCGAAACCAGTTGCAATTTTATATAGACAAATCAACAGTTGATGCCTTGCTTGAATTTAGTTCATTTATTTTAAGAATATATATTAAATATTTATTTAATTTTAATGTATTTATTGCAATGCTTTAGGTTTAGTTTGCCCATCAGGAGTATACACACGGGCTATTAATCTTGAGCTTTGTTAATCGTCATCGCAAACGCTAACCGAACAGGAAAAAATTGTTTAAAATTTAATGGTAAATCTGTTGGTAGAATTGGAATGCGTAGCAAAAGCACATCTGTACCTTTATATTTTCGTGTTATAATGGTCGCTTCTATTAAATTATTTCTCAGTTTTTTTTACTGCAAGTCAAGTGCCAATGCAAAGCCCGTTTGTACAATCAAAATTTCATATAGCCTATTATTTCTTCCAGAGTCACAGTAACATGCTGTGAAAATTTCATAAAAATCGGCTCAGCCGTTTTTTACTCCATACGTTACATACATACATACATTAATTTTTATATATATAGATAATGCCTTATTCGAGTGTGGAAATCGTGTTTTGTTTCTTACTTATTTCTATTAAAATACATTTTAGTTCATATGTTTTCTACTGCTAATGATATTTGGCTGATGTGCAATATCAAACTGCTTAGCAGCGTTGTCAACTTTAAAAACGCACCAAAATGGAGAGAAAACACGCCACTAAAAAAAACGCACCAAATTTAGAATTTCTTTTTTATTCAAAATGTTTATTGAATATTTTTAATTTCATAAATTCGATATAAAACCTTTCAAAAAGATATCAATGATTAATTGTAAAAGTTATAATAGTAAAATAGTAAAAGACTTTTTTTATAAACTAGATAATAATGATAAAATAAGCATTTAACCACTCTAAATTTAACTTACAATATGATATTCGGAACTGAAGTACTAATTGGTAAAAAGGGCAAATTTAAGTACATATTTATACCCTACACCACCATAGTGGGGAGGGTATATTGGATTTGTGCATATGTTTGTAACGCTCAGAAATATTGGTCCAACACCCACCTTAAAGTATACCGTTCGACTCAGAATCACTTTCTGAGTCGATTTAACGATGTCCGTCCGTCTGGCTGTCCATGTAAAGCTTGTGCGCAGAGTACAGGTCGCAATTTTGAAGATATTTCGATAAAATTTGGCACATGATATTTTTTCGGACCATTATTTTACCTGGCCCCCATACAAATGTACTCCCGAAATTAGGGTTTAAAGATCATAAATGTTTGAATTACGCAAGAAACCAAACAAATTTCATCACAAATGAGTGGTAAATGAAGCTAAATCACATCTAAAAATTTTGTGCAGATCGGTCCATAATTACTCGTAGCTCCCATATAAGGCCCACTTCCGAAAATCACTTTAAAGAGCATAACTTACTCAAAAATGTTGGTATCAAAATAATATTTTTTTTTTTTTTTGCATTTAATTCTTTATTGTTATTATTTTCATATATGAAATGACAATAAGTATTCAAATCTTAATACTAAAAAGAAAATAATAAGCCCAGTCAGTGCTAGACAAAAATTTTTATGATACTAAAAAAATTTCACATCAACTGATCCAGTCATCTGTTTTGCGCTTGAGTTAAAGCAAGGGTATCCCTCCTTCTCAACCGATTGTGGCCACTAAAGTTAAGGATGTCTCGTGCAAGTGAAGAATTAATCTCATCTGTGTTAGTTTCGCTTCAATATGAGACTTCCAAGTTAAACGGCGGTCGAGGTAAATGCCGAGGTATTTGACGTCATTGTGTTGCGGGATAATTTGATTATTTATTCTGATGAACGAGCAGGTATCTTTTCGCAATGTGAAGGTGATGTGAATACATTTCTGTTCATTTACCCTGATTTTCCAAAGCTCTAGCCAATTCTCTAGTTTATAAACATAATTCTGCAAATTCTGTGATGAAACTTGGTGGTCCTTATGGACGCTGATAAAGGCTGTATCGTCTGCAAAAGTTGACGTATGGATTTTGGGGTCTGTCGGAGGCATTTATCAAATATAAAGTAGGACCCAGTATGCTACCCTGTGGCACAGCTGATTCAATTGGCTGAGCGGTACTTAAAAAATTGCCTTCTTTGATTTTAAATTTGCGACCGTATAAATAACTTTCCATGAGTTTATGGGTGTTAGCAGGCAGAGTTAATTAATTTTGTGCATTAAACCGTCATGCCAAACTTTGTCGAACGCTTGGGAAACATCAATGAAAAGGGCGGAGCAGTATTTTTTGTCTTCAAACGACCCTCTTATCACATTTACCAATCTGTGTGTTTGTTCGATGGTGCTGTGCTTCGCTCTGAAGCCGAATTGATGATTAGGAATACATTCAGTGTCATTCAGAATTGGAGTCAACTTAGTCATTAACAATTTTTCAAACAGTTTTGAAATTGTCGGCAGTAGACTAATTAGCCTATATGACTCCACTTTGGTGTGATCCTTCCCTGACTTAGGAATCATAGTGATCATAGACACCTTCCAATCTGCAGGATAGTATTCTAGGCGTAAAATAGCGTTGAAGATAAAGAGGATAATTCTTCTTGCTACACGAGGTAACTCCACAAGCATTTTGTTGCTGATTTTATCCATACCTGGAGCCTTTCTAAGGTTCAGAGTACCAATAGCGTTTTGGACATCACGATAGTTTAGTCTTAAAGGTACAGGAGGTCTTATAACAAGTGGTGGCAAATCAGATGCGTTATTATTTGAGTTGTTTATAGTAAACACATTTCTCAAATGGTTAACAAATAATGTCCCTTTCTCGGAATCATTTCTAGCCCAGTCACCAGTCGGATTTCGCAAAGGAGGTTTTCCTCTCACTGGTCTTTTTAAACCTCTTGCCGCCCTCCATAACGAGTAGTCAGATTGTGGGGTACTATCAAGACCTTCCAAGTAAGATCTAAGTGATGCCGTTCTTTGGGTTTCTAAGAAATGTCTTAGTATATCTCTGCATTCCCGTAGCCTAGCTTTCAGTTCAGGAGACCTGTGAATTTGCCACTCTCTTCTCATTCTTCTTTTTTCTGATAGGAGATGTTCGAGTTCAGAGAAATAAGTTCTGTTTGTCCTATTTCTACATTCAACGTGATAAGTGGAAGCGTGATGCACAGCTCGTCGAAGGTCCTCGGTAAAGTTGCCAATCGACTCATCAATATCGTCGGTAGTTCTCAACACAACATTTTCCGTGCAATGAGAACTTAAATATTTTTTTGTATTTTAGCCAACTTACTCGGGTCTTAGTCATGTTCATAAATGGACAACCACACACTTGAGGGAAATGCATTGAAATGATAGTAGGAGAGTGATCTGAGGACAAGTCCAGTGAAGGATCCACTTTCATCCATTCTACAGGGATATTTTTCACTACTCCAAAGTCAATAACATCGGGAATCTTCCGTCGGTCCGTCGGCCAATAGGTGGATGTCCACTTGAGAGTACATCTAAGCCCATTTTAGCAATGGTGTTGAATAGTACGCGACCATTTGGGGTTACCAGACGTGAACCCCAAAATGTGTGTTTGGCGTTAAAGTCACCAGCAACTAAAAATCTAGCTCCAAGGGATTTAAAGAAGTTATGGAATTGGTGTTCTTTTATTGAAATTCGAGGCGGAGAATAAATCGATGATAAAACAAATTTTAATTGACAGAGATCAATGCAAATGTTTGTTGCTTGGAGGTAATCCTCACTTATGTTATTAATTAGATAATGCTTTATTCTGTTCTTTATAAGAATTGCCGAACCTCCACAAGCTCTTCCGCGGGGGTCTTTAGTATCGTAGAACTCGTAGCCATTAATTTTTAAGTACCCTGTCGACGTCAAGTGAGTTTCAGCAATCATCATGACATCAATCTGCTTATCCATCAGGAAGTATTCCAGTTCATTTTTATGTTGGCGGAGGCCGTTCGCGTTCCAGAAACAAATTTTTAAATAAATCATTTCTTTAAAATGGCTTGCAAGATAGTGGATTGCATTTTCAGCATTTCCTGCATCATGGATGTCATGGTGGTCGTAAAAGTGTTCATAGTTTGGACAAGTGTCTGCAATGTTGTCTCTAGATTGTTGATATGTGGCTCAGAATATTGGGGTTTAGGTTCCTGTTCCAGACCTGGCATATTAGATTTAACCACGTTTGCGTAAGAAACTTGTCTAGAATTAGGAGCGTTTTCGTGAGTAGTTGGTCGTACAATTTGAGGAAAATTCATACTCGACGTGAAATTAGGTAGTTGATGATGATCAGGTAATACTGCCGACTTATTGGTCCGTATGCCCAATAATATTTAACACAAATATATCTCATATGTATACAAACAATGCGGTACAATTTTATTGTGGTCGGTCCATAATTAGTCGTAGCTCCCATATAAGGCCCATTTCCGAAAATCACTCTAACCTCCATAAATCTTTAAAAAGTATTTATATCGAGATAACGTGTAACATACACAATATTTATATTCACAGAAATCATGACACTAAATTTTTGGATGGTCGGTCCATAATAGGTCAAATCTCCCATAGAGCGCACATTTCTGAAAAACTGTTTTAAACATATACTGGGTGTAGGGTATTATATGGTCGGCCTTGACCGACTATACTTTCTTACTTGTTTTAAATTATTTTTGTTTTCTATTTTATGTATGTACTTCTATTTGAATTTTTTCAATAAAATTTGTTAGGGCGCCACTGGGACTCTATCCATGGTTGTTCGTCTCCAGTTCATTAGACCAAACCATCAGGCTACACAAGTATTTTTATTATCATGTTTAACAGGTTAATTTTATTTTCAAACAAAGCCGTCCTTCTCATCGAATAGGTTTCATGATAATGAATTATCAAAAAACTGCAATTAAAATTTATCACATTTTCGGAAAAATTAAAAAACGCACCGCGCACCAACTAAAGAATTTTTCGCACAAAAAAACACCAAAAATGGTGCGAAACGCGCCAAATTGACAACACTGCTGCTTAGGTGTGGCGTAACGAAATCGACTACGACTTCGAATTTCATATTTCTCATTTCACACACTTCATTAACCACTTTTGATGGTGATCAGACTTTCAAAATTATTTGTTTCGATTTATGTTGGGTAAATTTAATTATATAATTTAAATTTAGCGACTGGTTCCAATATTCATCATGTTTATCATAATTACCACTAGTGGATACTTCTACTTATGCCAATATTGTTGCAAGTATGATAGTCCGTCCATTCAGTGTATAAAATATGAATTCAAATTGGTGATTTGAATTTTTAATATAAAGACAAAATGGACGTCTATAGACATACGAGTATCTATGCATCAATCAACAACATGTATTTAAGCACAATGTTTACTGTTATCATAGAAAATATTTATACAATGTTAGCTGAAGTTCCAGTAACTTACATACATATAAAGCCAACAATGCGACATTGTTATAGCGTAGACAGACGACAGCGTTAATTTGCATTAAAATCTCACTAATGTGAATTAAGATTTTACAGTGACAGACGACAGTTTCTGCATTTAAATTGCATTTAGTAAACAGCTATTTGTTTGTAAACAACTGTTTAATTATGAAAAAATTTGTTTGGCATTTGGTGAAAAATCAGGATTTATTTTAAAAAAAGCTGAAATTACTTTTGCTGAAACTGCTCCATAATGCAAAAATTGTTCATGCAGTAGCAACCATCAACCTAAACGTGTTGCTACATGTGGAGACCGCAGTGGGATACTCTGAAATAAAAGAAAGACAATTATGGAAATCTATTTTTATTATTTTAATTTTACAATTGTCTTCTTCTTCTTTTAGAATAGTAAACAATTTGATAACATATTATTGATTTTCGACGATGTTGCCATATTGAAATAGCTAAATGCAGTATAAATTCAGTTTGATTTTGTGCATTTACGTCTAACTTAATGCGCATTAAGATGGGATAATTCACGAGTTAATTTGAATGAAGACTGCTAATGCAAATTAACTGTGTCGTCTGTCTACGCTATTAGCTGAAGTTACAAATGAATTACAGATGAATGAAGTGTAAAGATAAAAAGACAAGCAAATTCTGAAAGAAAAAATTTACAAATTTCTGAGGTTATAAACAGTCGAGAGTTAAAGTTATCTGATTTAGGGAATGACATAGCGAAATATGTATGCACGTTGAAAAAAACTGCATGATTTACAAATAAAAATTAATTTTCCACATCAATGCGAAGAGGAGCCAGTACAATTATTCCAGAAAACTCAAGTGGAATAAAGGCTCCTAAGTAGAAGTTACCACTTATAGTAATGTTGATAACCATGATGAATAGTAAAACAAATTAAACATAAATAGGCTAAATAGGCTGGGAGCAATGCGATCATTGCAATTAGTAATTTATTTATTAAAATATTAAATTCACAATTTATGTAAATGTAGATATTTTGTCATGTCTCACTTCTCGTTGTTCACTAGTAAAACAAATTTTACTTTCTTATGATAAAGATTATGTTTCTAAGATTCTTGGTTCATTTCATCAGACACTGGCAACTTTGCATTTATGCAAGGCTATGGCTCGCGGGCTTAGGTGTAGGTTCGTTGTGATGAAGTGGACTAAGATGACAATATAAGTTGTGCCAGTGTTGGCTTGTACCAGTCTCTTGTTAGGCGTAGTTGTCATTACCTAAATTTTGCTCTCCCCTTAACCTTGGTAAACTTAGTTTGTTTCTTAAGGTCACCCCTATTCTTATCACCACTCTTTACTCACCTCTCAGATCATTAAGTTTAACTGTTTCAGAAAATCCTGTTAATATTGAATTCAAAATAATAGATTGTTTTTTTTATTTCGGTGTATGTTTGTACATCAATAGTAATCTTATGCCAATGGCTACTCAACATTCCCTATGTTCGAACAGTATTACAAACTTTTCCTATTTTTTTTTTGTCGTTTCTTATTCAATACGGTTCATATTCTATGATTTACATGTTTTTATTTAAAAATAAAATAAATTTAATGTTTTGTATTTCGGGGTGTATATATATATATTTTAGATTAAATTATACATTTACATGTATATAGTCTGCCCAAAAGAAAAACTAGTATTTCATGGTTCGCAAATTTTGACTATTCACTGCCCATTGGTGCCAAAAAGAAGTAACACTTTTCTAATCTTTTCCAGAATTATAATTTGTTTCCTTTCTCTAAACGTATGTATGTTATTCATACCTCTAAAATTAGAAAAATGTTAATTGTCTTTGCCCAAGGTTTGGCATTATGACCACTAGCTTTTGTTTTGACATAGATTATTTTATATTTTTATTACTTAATGATTAGTGGTTTTAATTATATTTATACTATTTATCTCTGTCTTGAATTCAAAAGTCTGAAGTTATATAATTCATTATTTCAAAATTTAAAAAAAATATAGGCCAAATAGCAAGGTATGAAAATATGAATTTAGAAAAATGTTAATTATGAGTTTGAAAAAATAATTACTAAAACAAAATTTTTATTTAGGGTATGTCTAGAAAACTATGGTTTTGCTCCAAATCGAGCTAGCTTACGCTTAAGAGGCCTAGGCTACCTTGCATCTTCACTGCACAAACGTTTATTTCCGATCCTCTCAGAAACAATCGGTTGTGTGGGTCCACAGCAGACTCACCCCCGGCTGTGAACGCCCAAAACGTTCTTGTTAAATTCAAAATAAATTGATTTTTTTATTTGGCATTCGAAAAAAAATTTCAAAAAAAAACTAGGCAAAAACAACTATGTAAAAAAAATACATTGTACTTATCTTGTTAATCAATCAATGTGTGTGCTGGAGGCTGAAGGTATTGATGAGCCGTTTGTAGGTTATTGTTGTTGAAGAATTTTGTTGTTGATGACTGAGACTGGCTATCATTTTGTGTTGCCGGTTAGAATTAATTCCGGTGCATTATGGGTAGATTTAATTGGAAGCGATGAGGAAAGGCAAGAGAGCTGGAATATTTGTTGCGACACCTGAAGACCTCCTGGTACCAAGCCGTTGAGTTTTTTTTCAGTCTTCACTTTGTGGTTGGGCGATCAGTGCATGTACACACATGGTGTTGTTCCCATCACCCCAAAACCACACGAACCTTAAGCGCTTGGCACTGCACTCTTCAAGGTAACCTTTCCTCTTCTACTTTTCTTATTTTCCTCTTTATTTTTTCCAATTGGCTCCCAATGTTTTTGGACAATTAATTTATTTTCTACCTGCTGCCTGCTCTGCCAAAACGAAAAAGAAGGATATACGCCATATTCCCTTTTTACGTCGGCCATTGACCTATCAACTGCAGCCTCTTTAATTCTACATATGGCAACCAAGTAGTTAAATCTTTAATGCAACTGCATTACTGGCACTAACCTATGACAACATTGCCAACTATTCTAATTAGAAATTAAACAACACTTAGAAAAACGGCTCGGAACGGTACAATTTCTTTTTAGTTATTGTTTGTTTTTCAGATCAAAAGCTGAGTTGCACAAGTGTTGGAAATAGTTTCAGTCTGTAATTGTATTATACTCCTTCATTCATTTAAATGAAATGAGAAATATTTACCGCGAAAATACATACAGGATATTTTATACTTATACAACAATGAAAATATTCCAGAAATGGCATGTATCGGAAGCAAAATAGTACAATTATTAATGGGAATGTCAGTGATTGTTTGCAGCAATTGAAGCGTAATAGAGCTTAATTGAATACACGTGATTCAGTGCGAGAGAGTGTATGTATTACAAAGTTAAGCTGCACAGTGTTGATAGTAACATAGAAAAATCCCTCCTTCCCCAGCAATTCAACAATCAAGTGGAAATATGTTGTATGTATGTGCGTTGTAAACATACAGTGATTCTAAAAAGTAATCGGATTTTAAATTTCAACTTTGTAATAATGTTACAAGAGTTACAAAGCAAACCTTAACCAAAGATCGTAAACAAAAGACAACAAAAAATACACTAACAGCAACCAGTTAAATCTGCGTCTCCCGATAATAGCCGCGCAAAAAGACCAACAATGTAAGTAGCGCAAGAAGAATACACATTAATACTGGATCGGTCCTATTCCATAAAACAACTTATTAACTTTTCACTTTGCAATTATGCAATTTTTCGTCAATTAGCAAAACTTCATGTTCCTCCGAACTATACAACTTGATAAGTGATAAGTTGAAATTGATAAGTGTAATTGGCAAAGTTTTTGAAATTTTTATATTCTCCTTGCAATTTCTGTTCCATGTAGATTAGGGTGGTTCGCAAAAAAAGTTGTGCCAGTCAGCCTCTAGGATTAAAGATAATGTAAAAAACAATTCCTACACGCCTACAAATTACTGTCCTCTATAGTATTTTGTTCACTGTGTCGCTATTTTTAGTCCCATCATAACAATTTGTATACTGGTGTTCATGACTCTGTAAGGGCTACATTTCGGTCCTCAGTCATAATAAAAAAGCTTTCTTCTTTCACCACCATTACTTCTTCAACTATCCCCTGTCCAAACAAAGTAACGCAAGTATATGTAGACATATTAATTGCCTGAGTGTTACTTCTCTTAAAAAAAATAGTCAAGATATCCCAGCACAAAACTGATGTAATCTTTGAAGATTCAATTCCTGAATTAACTAAAGAACTGTCAATTGACTTAAACAAATCAATGTCATTTCGAACATACGAGTAAAATCAGAAATATTTCCAGAAAATGTAACAGTGTAACAGTAAATAAACCAATGGCGTTTTCGGTTCCCATCCCATCTAACAAACGGCAAATCATCTGTAAGATTTGTCAAAAATATTTCCGAATGTCGACTTAATATTCTCAAAATACGATTTTTAATTCAGCTGGAATGGTTATACATGCGTTTATATATACCATGCGTTTATTAATGGGTGTCACTGTAGCTGTGTATGCCTGGATGTTGTGTTGTACTGTACGAATGAGTATATACATACATACATAGTTCTTGTCAATGGGGGTTAGTGGCCGTTTTCAGTAATCATCTTAACGCACAACGCGCACAAATAATTGAAAAGAATAAAACAGAAAATAATAATAATAAAAAGAATTACGTAATGGTGACGATGTGGATTTTGCAACTACCGCACTGTAGTAAATACTCGTACTACTTAAACTCACAAAACAATAAACGTGTTTGTCTTTGGGTAGAAAAACGTTTTATTTATTCTTCAAAACCGCCTCGACACAGGGTTGCTGTTGGATGCAATTGCCTCTAGTTTTGAACCAAACAATTAAAACCCAACACAAAATCAACTGAAAAACAGCAATCGTCCATCCATCCATCCATTCATCATTCTTAATCTTTTCATCGTTCAAACAAACTCGAACAAAACGTACCATCAGTACTTGAATACAATGTATTCCTTAATAGTGGAGCAGGTTCAGTAAAGCATTTTAGATAAACTTTATCTGTTTATAAATCATTCTTCTTATGTGAAGCCGGTCACACTACAGAAAAAGTATTTCTTAATAAAGCTAATTTAATCAATAAGAATATAGTCACATATTTGAACGAGTGCTGAACAATAAAAAAACCCATTAATATTTGTTTAGTTTTAAATAAAACAATTAAACTATATCTGGATGTCGGAATCTTTATTATTGCCCAAAAGAACAATCTTTTAAACATTATTTCATTCAAATGTTAACCGCAACTATGCGGTTGGTTGCCTATTCGGAAGGTATAATTTCAGCTACCAGTATCTTACGATTTTTTTTAGCATTCTGGGCGACCAGATCACAGACGCGGTAATGAATATTAGCTGCATGATTTCTCAATAAGTCTATTTTATACAAAAAAAATCTCATAGTTGCGGTGTGACCTTTCCAGGATGAACTGTCAAACAGTATTGAATAAAAATAAGATGACCAGAAATTCAACATTAGTGTAAATTCCTCATAAGTTCATATTTAGCAGAATGGCACAATATTGCAGAAAAACAGGAATTGTTTACGACAAAGTTTTAACAAAATTCAACAACTGGCCAATTATGGACCGCAAACAGCTACCGGTATTAAAATTGTAGGGGAGAGGGGGGCACGTTTGAACACGGGGCACCTCTGAACAATGTTGATAAAATCTCAGTTTAACATTTCTTCCGACCCTTAACCGAGTTTTTCACATGGTAACCTTGTTTTCTAGTAACGTTAACAACTTTTGCTAATTTTTTCAGTCGTCGACCGAATGTAGTTAGGTGAACAAGTTTTCGCAGTGCCATTGTAAATTTTTTTTTGTAAGAGTGTAAGAAGTATTCAGTGATCGTTTTCTTTCGTGAAAGAAATTTATTGCAGTCCAAAATTAATTTCAAACAAAATTAAGTTAAGTTATTTGATATTTATGTACAAACAAAAATATTTATTATAAATTTCCGTGAAATGGCAAGCCAGTTCAGGTTTGAACAAAGAAAAAGGGGCCACCTTTGAACATGTTAATTTATCAACCGAAGTACCAAACATTGTTGATTCTCTCTTATTTTCTGAAAATGACGAATCCAATGCTGATCATGATGCTTTAAAGGAAAATGTAATGTCACCTGAAATCGCAAGGCCTTTTCCGTCTTAATAATATAAAACTAATTTTTGATCTGAATTTTAATTATTTTTTAATTGTTAATTACCCCTATCGTGAATAAAAATTCAACATGACATTTGTTCCCTTTTCACATTTTTCCGATTTAAATTCAATGTTAAAAAAATAAAAGGGAACATATTTCATGTGGAATTTTTATTCACGATAGGGGTGAATGTTTATGTTTTTCTTGATAAATAAATCGAATTTATTATATATATAAAAAATATAATTGTTTATATTATTTTTGGACATAAGCGCTACAAAAAAAAATTGCCGTTCAAAACTGCCCAGCCTAGTTCAAAGCTGCCCCGTATAGGGGGCACATTTGAACACTATGACTTCATCCATTAACAAAATAAAAAAAAAATATAAATCGAACTAAAAATAAGTTACTTGTAGACTTAAGCTAAAGTTTATTTCCATATATATTAGTTAAATTATGTAAAAGTCAATAATTCAAAAATATAAATTTTTTTGTGGCTTGAAAGCAAAAGTGTTCCTATACATAAAGTGATAAATTTGGTAAGACCGCAGTGGTTCGGCCAGCAATGCTGCAGAAATGTTTGCTGTCTCTTATTAGACAAAAGCACGAATTTTTATATCTTTTCCTAAATATTAATAAATTAGTAATGAGTCAAAAGTTCAATTAGTCCTCGTGACATCCAGTAAAACCTACTACGCTCCATTCAAAAGATTTATGGACAACTCCGGTAGAAGTAGCACAACTCTAATGTATAGTTTTATCTTTAGTCCAATATGGCGAATAATACCAGTAACTCTGGCTGGAATCGAACCTGTTAACCCCAGTATAAAAGACTACAAACTACAGATAAATTTAAATCAGAGATCTAAAATATTAGGTCCACTTTAATTTAAGTAGTCAATTGCCACCATTTACCATTTAAAATTTCATTTTTTGTGTTATATCACTGAGAGAGTGATTTATAAGAGAACGTTTTAGGTTATTGGTTGAGAGAAACAGAAAATAAAATAACGGAAATAATCAACATGAGTGATTTATAATTAAATTGTTTTTCGTAAAGGTCAGGTAATAACTTCTATTTTCAAACTTTAAAAATAAATGGCAAAAGTTCATTTGATGCAAATTACAATAATGCTTGAATATAAAAATTATAAATAATTGTATGTAAAATTTCTCAAATAATCGAAAATTTAACAAAAATTTCAACAAATTTTGCAAGAACTCGAAAAACAAAACAAAATCCACAATTTTTTAAAAAATTTCAAATTTTACAAATCGAAAATTTAACAACAAAAAAAAAAAACTTAAAAATCATTAAGTCCACAATTGAAATTTATAAAATGTTTGTATAGTATGATAATAAAAGAGAAAGAATGTTAAAAGTTATTCTGTATGATCAACCTATGCTAGGAACACAACTAGTACGAATGACGAATTTTTGGTCACGAATATTCGCCTCTAAAAATAAAACGGCGTCGTCTGAATTCGACATATGTATGTATGTGGCGAACTCTGAAATAGAGTCTGGTAGCTGGCAAATGACACGCGTGATGTTTTCCTCCAAGGCCTGAATCGAAGCGGGTTTGTCCGCATAAATACATATCCCCACAGGAAAAAGTCTAACGGTGTGTATCACACGTTGGTGGCCAATCGACCGGCCCACCGAAGTGTTCTCTCAATAAATCCATTGATTGATGCGATGTGTGGGAAATAGCGCCGTCTTAATGAAACCAAATGTCGACGAGATCACGAGCTTCAATTTCAGGCATCAAATAGTCGGTTATCATGGTACGATAACGCCGAATCGACTCTCCACGGTCGTGTACACTCTCAGCTACGGCCGCTATATTTTCTTCACAGCGTGCTGGACGTGGTCTATTCGGTCGAATATTATCCAATTATGATTGCTGGGCTTCAAAATGGGTGATGGTGTTGCGAATAGTACGCTCAGTAGGCCGATTATGTTGACTATAAGTTGAGCGAATTGCACGAAACACATTCCTCACAGAACGTAAGTTTTCGTAATAAATTTGAACGATTTGTAAACGTTGTTAAGGCGTAAGTCTTTCCATTATGAAATGCCAAACAATACTAAACAAAAATAAAATGACAACATGCAACGACTCAAATGTGATCTGTCAAAAATGGCTATTGAAAAAAGTATCTCTACTGGAATCGCCCAATATTACCTACTCGTATGTATGTAGTATAATAATTTGACTATCTATCTACATATATATAATTTCTTAAGAACTTTTATGCATGTTTGTTTCTTTCCAGAGCTTACTGAATCTTGAAAATATGATAAAAATGTAAATTTGCCTAATGTAACCAGATTTTGTAATTTCTATCTATCATTTAATCACAGGTCTATTTAATTAACATCAAAATAATCTTACATTTGTCCCAAGATCCTTAAATGCACAACAATAAAAGTTACCCGGTTTCGGGTTTTGAATACTCTAGTCATGAAAACCTTTGCGATGGGTAGTTATCTTGACATGATGCAGAGGCAGAGTGCAGTGATATGTGTTGGTCATGATGGAGGGGACAGTTCAGGAATTCTATAAAGACACAAATTGAGTGTGATACTGAGAACAACCATCTTCATTTGTCTGACAGCGTCTGTTTCTGATTTGGGACGGATATTAGACGGAAATAAATTTCACTTTGCTTTCATTGAAAGGGATGCAACTTGGTCCATTAGGGCTACTATTTCGTCCACACGAAATCCATTAGCGTCTGTTTCCATAATGGGGCGACAACAATCAACACTTGCACTTGCTGCAGATATTAAATGTACACTCGTCCATAAGGACAAAATGGAAGAAATGGATGCCCGTCGTATCTGGTTCGGAAAACTTACTCCCACAGCGATGGTAATGGGTGAGTCGAATATTACTGTAACCCAGGCTAGTCAGGTGGTTACACAGGAAGTCAAACTGACATACCAAGATTGGCCGTATGTATAGCTACGTCCCTGACAACGACTCGTGGATACAAAAATGTCCCGTTTTTAGAAATGCGAAAAAGGAAATAGTTGATTTGTTCAAAAATGTAAGAACAAATCTTCAAATTCGTCAAAATTAGTTTTTTTAATATATGTATGTATGTACAAAGATCTAGAAAAGCTTAATTGGGCAAATTTAACTGAAGTACCACAGTGGGAAGATGTTCAAAAAGTTGTAGATATATAGATCGAAAAAGAACATATCGATTGCAATAAAGATACAGAAGTATTCGATGAATATTCACTCGTATCTAAATATGTAACATCGCAGAAAATTGATGAATGGAATCAACAAAATATTTCTACGGAAAATCGTTGGGTGAAAGTAATTATACATTTTAAAAGATAGGTGCCTCTGAACTTCTTCCCAAGCACTTCCAAAGGAGTTGAAGTTCGGACGGCCAAAGCGGCAAAACACCTTGCCTTGGGTACTACTTGGAGGGAAACGACTAAGTCGCCCAAATCAGTAGCTGGCCAAAAACTAGGAAACGGGGGAGGGCTGTCATTAAAAGAAGTGTCAGCGACGGGTCTATATCTTAATTGAATTGGGATATTCTGAAGCAAAAACTGGTTGCTGTGTTCTGGAAGTTTCTTAAAGAGAATCCAGATACTCCACCTCAATGCGGTTGGTACCAGGGTCACTTGAAACTAATGTCCTGTGTACTTGGAACTGTCCTGTGTACTTGGCCCCTGGTCTCTAAATAGTCTGTCTCCAAAGACTGTTTTTTTTATATCTACCCATATGTAAAGTAAAGTCAATACTAATATTAGAGTCTGTAGCGTGTTAACATTAAAATTAGAAATAATACTAAGTGTGATATGCACTATGATGTACTTGCTTAGTCTTTGATACACCCGATTGTTATTGGAAATAGTTATGACATTTAAACTGCATTAAATGCGCTGACTGCGTTGTTTTGTTCTCTTGCTAATTTGGCCTGTAAGCCTAATACATATACCCAGATGAAAGAACAAGCCCGCCAGATGGAACTGTGATATAGCGCAAGCTAGAAGAACATTTAATAACATTTAATAAACAAAGTGGTTCAGAACATTCAGAAATCCTAGGTGGATCTTGAGGAGACTCTTGTGTTAGTGTCAAGTATTACTTGAATTTAATCTCTCTGGTTGTGGTGCAGATAAAAATACGTTGCTGACGTGAATAAAGATAACCATTCTGTCTGGTACAAGATTGATAACACTGGATATTGCGGATAGCGCTAAATAGTACTGGTATGGTGGCATTCACTGAAGAATGCCACACATACAACAGCCGTAGAACGTGTACTTAGGAACTCTGTCATTTGTATGCGTGGTCGCGGTGGACAACTGTTCGATATTATTTTTCATTTATAATTGTCAAACCTTGCTCTATCCAACACAATAAAAATTTTTATCTTTTTTAAAACCTTTTCTTTACTTTTACTTCGGAAATTCAAAACTTGTAACGTTAATTTAACCGCCTTTTACTCAATGCAAATGGATGAAACTTTGCAGGCATACTATAGTTCTACAAATTAAAGATGCATTTTGAAAGAATTAACTCCTTTGATGGTCGGACAACGTAACTGAATTGAATTGTATGAAAACTGTGTTAGCGTTTCAAAAACCGCAGGATATCATGTTGAGCAAGGAGTGCGACTGCTTTCAAGACAGACGACCTTCGACATGCCCCTAAGGGTTTGATGTGTGTGTAAGTTTTATATATGAACAAGCGGCCATGTGCCTGTTTTGTCACAAATTGCTGGCAATTATCATGTAAAATTGTGCATTATTCCTTTGTAGCGTATTTAACGCCGTAATGGCAGCAAAAAATATAATAAAAGACCATACAAATATATATATAAGTATTATAATATAAGTATTATAATAAATTGTAAGAAGAAAAAGTACAACTGGCAAAGAGTTGAAATTATTTGGTGGGATGAGTATCATTAAAACGTTGTCGTTTTTTATATTTATTGTTAACAAACGACAACAATAAATTGTTTTACAACATCAAAATTCATACTGTGTTATAAAACGTTATTTTTTGATATTTTCTATGAATGTTGCAATTTAATTATGTTGTGGCTTTGCCGAGAGATTTTGGCTTTTGATCTTCAAAATAGCTTTATTTAAACAAACCTTGTGGGATGTGTAACTTGTGCCCCCTCACACACAGTAATGCCCAACGAAGCCAAAAATATATTCATACATTTACAATTTGCTCGGCTATATTGTATATATTTTCCTATTTTATTAAATCCCAGCACAAAATCATTTATCTCAAGTTAGTTACTACAACACGTTGTGGTACCGAATCAGTTAAGACATCATCAGGAAAGATTTAGCCAAATTTATGAAGATTGAGAAAAAATAGAAACTGTTTAAATCCATTTTATTGAAATTCCGGATATATCGAGCCATTACCGCCAAAATAATGTATCCCACACCATAATCGATTGTTGTTTTTTTATCGAAATCGATAGTTCAACATCATTTAAAATTATTAAAATTAAATGTATTACACAAAACAATATTTACATTATAAATTTTAAAATAATGGCTTTATTCAAACTGATTTTATTTAAAAAAAACCTTCCCCTGTAAAATTTTGAGTTTGTGGGATACATTTTTTCGGCGGTTATGGCTCGATATACTCGTACTATTTAATAACAATTTCACGCAAGTGCGCATAAAACACTGAAGGTGCACCCATTTGTTCCGAAAAAAATATTTGTTCGGACAAAGTTTTTTTCAAATGAAATGTGACGCCAAAATATTTTTACGAACAACTCTCAGCTTGAATTGGTTTAATATTATATATTTCTGGACAAAAATGTACTGAGTTGCCAATGGGTTACATATTTTCATACTGATAATAATGCCTTATGTTGTTTTTAATGGGCATCAGCAAAAACAATTTAATATTTGTCTTTTGACACTTAAAAACCAAATCAAAATAAATCTTTGGCCGCAGTATTGCCACTTGTAAAACTAATAGAATCTGTTTACATATGGCAGCTTTGATTTTCTCGACAAATAGTTCGAAATGGCAAAAAAACTCTATACTGGACAAAATTTTTGTTCGGAATACACATTAAGTTTTCTAAAATCCAAAAAACTATCTTTAGGGACATTATTACAACTTGCCTCTAATGTTCTTAATAGTAAAAGGTAACTTTAATTAAAGTGAGGAATAAAGTGACCTTTTAAATTGTTCGTTATTACAACTTCCTTGTAAAATAAAATAATTTTTTTCTAAAATATGGCAATACAATAAATATATATTTGTTTGTGAAAAAAAAAATCAAATTCAACAGTCTACTCTGAGGCTGACTGTATTCAAAAATATTCTCCAGGTTATTAATATAAATCAAACGTCTGCTTTCCATTTTTGTTTATCAAATTATTTATTGGCAAAACAAATTTAAAATTAATTTATTTTTCATGAAGTTGAAATTTTTTCAGAACATATGGCAACTTCAAATACATAAACCTCACTAGAAAATTTAAAGGCAAGATGATCTTCCCTTTAGCTTATCGGTCGGTTTTAGATTAAGGTAAACTTATAATAACAAAATACTTCTTATCTGTCCGATAACATCATACCTATAACTATTGCCAAGTTGTAATAATGGGCCTTAGGATTTTCTGAGAACACTTTGGAAAAATGTATTTTAAGAATATTTCTTTTTTAGATTTTAGTAAAGCATTGCTCACATAAAATCCGGTTCTATAAATGTTTTAATATTTATGCAACAAACATAAGCGACTGCATAGTATGATTTGAACTACAAATTGAAAACTAAAATTAATTTTTCATATATTTTTATATTACGTCTCCAATTTGATCCATTTTTGTGTACATACATATTTATATTTTGGATCGGTATCCCCTCTTTTCGCAACAGATAATTTTTGGTCTCGGTAGCTGCTTGAGGAGCATGTTTACATACATTTTAACCATAGCAAAGGTACGGTCACACTTGGCAAATATTTGCCGAAAAAGACGTATATCGTTTATTTATTTAAAAAAACTTCATTTATTTCGAACAAGACACAACAAATGTTTAGTTTTATTTTATTTGATGCTGTTTGATCTTGCAAAACTATTGTAAGAGTAAACAACTTCAAACCAATTTGTGCTAAAACAAGTGGTTACGCTTTTTTGAGTAAATATTTGCCATATGTGACCGTACCTTTAGGCAGTTGTTGAATTTTGTAAAAAATGAATTTGTTTTTGAGGAGAATTTATTACTAAAAGGACGTTTCATTTATTATTAATTAGGGACCAATCCTTTTCGTAGACGAATTTTTTTCTTTATATACAACTTGTTTGTGATATTTCAGAGATCAATTGATGTTTTTGTTTAAATTTTTTCATAAAATTTTCGAGTATTTAGATGTGTTGAATTTCAGCCACTAACTATTGCTTTATATAGTATGTATAACATATTTATAAGCATTCTATGGAAGTATATTTGTGAAAATCCGGCATCTATTTCAACCAATAAGGGCGTTTACGGCGCGAAGAAGGCACATGCAAGTGTCTTTAAATTACCTTCAAAATTGAGACCTGTAGTTATTTTATAAGAAGATTAATTTGGGCATTACAAACATCAGCATAAAAGTGGCTTTCTAACAAGAAATTTCGTTTTATTTTTTTTGGGATGCTAAATATAATTAGTTTTATTTATTAAGTATTAGTTTAATGGAGTTTTAGTTAGTGTCAGAAATTCATCCTAGCTTAATTATAATTGATCGTCACAAAATCCAGTAGTATGCGTTTTGCATACATAAAACCGATTTGTTTAAAAAGTTGTTTCGATATTTATATGTGTAAAATGAATATGTAAAGGGTGTCCCAACTAGAACGCAATTTTTAAATTTTAAATAAAACAGATATTTAAAAAAAAAATCGTGAAACTTTATTATATCGTAACTAGCTGACCCGGTCCGCGTTGCTGGCCCTAAGCAAACATTAGTGTTGTATTACCACACGATTTAAATTAAGCTTTTAAAGAAATGTACGGCCTTTAAATCAATTTATGGAATATCTATCATAAAGATTTTTTACAGAATAACTTACATATGGTCTAGGTATGGGCTCAATCAAAAAAGAAACGCATTTATTTAAGGCAAATTGAAAATTATATTTATTTATTACTTCATCTTGGGGCCAGCGGATATTCATTGTTTTTTGCCGTGCCGTGTGGAAAACATAAATTTTCCAAAATTAAGCCAGCAATAGTTAATGATGTGACTCTTGCTTTATTGATGGCAATAGTACAGGTAAGACGCAAAGGGAATTGGAGCCGCTTGAATTGGAATGGTAAATCGTTGGAAATCATCCGAATTCGTGGAATAAGTACATCTTCGCCTTTGAATCTGCCACCGATGATTGTTCTTTTTTTTTTTTTTTTTTTACATTTATTATTTATTGAATCTTCCTTGATAGGAATTTACAATAAGTATTAAAAACTTAACCTAAGGATAATAAAATTGCTTCTGTCAATACAGGTACAACTATTAGTGCTCAAAAAAAAATTAACCAATTAAATCAGCGGTTTCTCTTCTCTTAAGGCGTCTATGACCCTCAAATGAAAGCAAATCTCTTGCAAGAGGATTAGGGTGAGTTGGAAGTTTATGTAAGTAATTACTGGTAGCTTTTCTGATCTCCTCTTTAATTGTGAGGATATTGAGATCCTTATGGATGTTACTATTTTTTATAAACCATGGAGCACACGTTATTTGCCGCAAAAGTTTAGATTGTCTTCTTTGTAGTTTTTCAATGTTTGATGGTGAGGCTGTGCCCCAAATCTGGATGCCGTATAGCCATATAGGCTTTAATATTGCCTTATATATTAGTACCTTTAACTCTAAATTTAGAGCTGACCTCTGTCCTACTAGCCAATAAAGTTGGGCGGATTTTAACTTTATTTGACTGATTTTTGCCGCAATATGATGGGACCATGTTAGGCGGCGGTCCAGGTGAATACCAGGATATTTAACATGATTTTGTTGAGGAATTCTTATATTGTTTATCAAAACATGTGGGCACGTGTCCCTCCTGAGAGTAAAAGTTATGTGCACGCACTTGGCAGCATTGACCTTTATCTTCCATTTGTTCAACCATGCTTCCAGCACATTTATATGCTCTTGGACAAATTCGGATGCAACAATTGGGTTTTTATCGATGCTCATAATTGCTGTATCATCCGCAAAGGTAGACGTATGTGTTAATGTGCTTGTGGGCATATCTGCTGTAAAGAGAATGTAAAGGAATGGACCTAATATACTTCCTTGCGGAACACCAGCGTGAATTCTCTTGGTCGAAGACGTATCATCCTTAGATCTTATCCGAAAAGATCTATTTGTTAAGTAGCTTTTTAGTAATTTGTGTGTACTCTCAGGGAGACATCTTGTAATTTTGAACAACAAACCGTCGTGCCAAACCTTGTCAAATGCTTGAGAAATGTCAATAAAGAGTGCAGAACAATACTGTTTATTCTCGAAAGCCCCTCGAATCAAGTTTGTTACTCTATGTACTTGCTCCACTGTACTGTGCTTCCTCCTAAAACCAAATTGGTGATTGGGAATAATAGCACTGATGTCATTTTGTGATACTAGGCTATCAAGAAACATTTTTTCGAATAGTTTCGAAAGTATGGGCAGCAAACTTATTGGGCGGTAAGAAGTTACTTGGGTTAAGTCCTTACCCGGCTTGGGAATCATTTTAATGTCCGATAATTTCCATGCCGATGGAAATATACCGATGCGCAACAGGGAATTAAAAATAAATAAGATAATGCGCATAGCAGACATTGGGAGATTAATAATCATGATGATTGTTGCCTCGATTAAATTTGGTGAGCAGTTTTTGATGGTCAATGTGGTTCCGTTGCATAACTTTGGTGCGTTTAAGTTGCGAATAAGAATTACCGGTGATCCAACGTTTAATGTTAGCACATGCGGTGGCATTCCGGGTGGTTCCAATGAATTTAAAAATTCAGTGGGATTATTGACGGCTTGTTCTTTATCCATTACTGTATCGATCGATTTGTATTTGATTAATTTGCCGGGCAGTTTCAATTGAATTTGCTCATTGAGCTTGTTGGCATCGTAATTTGTTGGTGCCAAAATTGCACGTTCCCACATTTAATCCGATTTGTTGTAGAAGATGGTTAGACTTGGGAAAACCTTGTCGACAACGGGTTGAATATTCATTTGCATTCGACAGAAGTTAGGCGGGAACGAAATCTCGTTCGTGGCGCGATTAATTGGAATTTTTCCATTTCCGATGTCAAAAAGTTGTTCTGAGAATGTTTGGGCAGACGGGTCTTGCAACAAATGCACACGCATGTTCGTCGATAGCGGGATTTTCTCGACTCGGTTCCAAAGATATGAATCTTTCAAGCATGCGTTCAGCTCATTTGCGGTCATTGATAACGGGCAAAGTATGACGAAAATCACCAACAAAAAGAATAAGAGCGCCTCCCATCGGTTTGTAGTATCCTCGAAAATCACGTAGAGTCCGATCAAGCGCTTTGAGCATTTTGTTTAAATATACCGTTATTTTTTATCAGCATTCGAAAAAAACTCACAACTGTGCACAAAAAGTAGGTATCTTAAATGCAAGGGTACATAAAGTTTTTTATAATCGATTGATGATATAATATTATTTTTAACTTATTATATAATGTTGCACCTTAGTAAGCGCGGAATATCTTCTGTTATCGAATGATGTAAATATTTTGTAAATAAACCGAAAACTCGGATTTTTGAATGCAACATTTCGAAAGTTTTAAAATTTTGATATTGGATCGTTAAGAACATAAGTTTTTTGCAAATATCTTCGGAACTACATAACCGATTTAAGAGTTTGATATCTCGTTTTGAAAAACATGACAACGGCTTTCAAAAAAATTAAATAAAATAAAAAAAGCAAAATATATGTATGTATGCTCGTATGTCATTGGTAATGCAATTTGGATTTTGCCACGCCCCTGCGCCCGCAGACTGAAAAATCATGCAAACATTAATTTTTTTATTTTTACCTCGCCTTCAGTAAGATGTGGATACAATCTGTATGAAGTAAATCTGTAAATACCCATGCAGAAGCAATTAATCAATTAAAAAAGTGGGCGTTAGAGTAGGCGTGGTCGTACCAATGGTGAAGGCAATGGTGGTAATTTGACCTTACCACTGAGATAGCACAACCCAGGCTATTCTCCGGTGAACTTTAATGCACCGCAATGATTGCACACAATCTCCATTAGACCAATTTGAACGGAAGGATGCGAGCTGTAGTCAAAAGTGCAATCGTAATGAAATGCTACTCGATTCAAATCAACACTTGAATCTCTTCTTCTTACGCATTGATTTAGATTTTCACGTTGTTGAATTGCTTGATTTAATCCATGATTTCTCATTGCTAATCGAGCCGTTTCATTTGTCGCCTGCCTTTATTCTTGTGTTTGCGTTACGCGAAGTCGGGCCATACTAACACGGCGCTGATCTCGTGCGATTTCTTGTTCATCCGTATTCAATCGATTGGTAATATTCCGATTTGTAATTGCATTACGGGTTCGGTGCGAAAGATCAGATCTTCTGGGTCGCGGCATTATGAATAACACTGAGAAATTAATGTCCCAAAAGCAGTTAATGTCACAAAACAATGTCACAAAATCATTTAGGGAACTTACCTTTTGAAATCACTTTTAAAAGAGGTTGAAAATTTTTAAATACTACAAAAATAAATCAGGTGTCAAAAGTGTATGCACACAACGCCATCTACTGGCAATAGTAGAACCAGAATTTGTTTTTGTAAAAAAAAAATGAACAAAAAAAGTTTTCAATCAAATTAGGTGGAAAAACAATTGTTGTAAAAATTGTGATATACAAAAGAACGACATTTGATTTTTGGATTTTAGAAGATAATAATTAAAAGTAATGGGTGATACAATTTGAAGTAAGTCTTTTAATACCCTTGTAGAATCGATTACACAATTTTAAAGCAGGCATGGTCGAATTCGGCTGTACACTGCAGGCGTTGCTACGGCATCAATTTAAAAAAAGTAGGCGGTCAAAAAAGATCGCTAGAGATGGGACGTGAAAGGAGGCGTTGAGTATGAATCTTATTTTTTGATCTCGCCTAGAGTAAAGTGAACATAATGACTTTTTTAATTATTTAAGCTTGAGGTCTTTATATTAATAAAATATTATATTTATTATTTTCGATATTTCGCTAACCTTTGGTTAGCATCGTCAGGAAATTAATTAACAAATTTTATTAAAAATAAAAAAAAACGATAACAAATTTATGAAAAAATATTTTTCTTTTTTGTCATAAATTAAATTCAAAAAACTATTTGTCACAAAAATTTCTTAACCTAGTAATAATACCTATATATCTTACATACTTATAAATAAATACATTTCTAATTAAACTTATTTTATTCTAACATACATATCGTGACCTAAGAACAAGAAAATCTTAATTTTTATGTAATTTAATTTGCAAATTTAACCTTCCTGTTCCAAATTTAACCTTCCTGTTCCAAGGTTAAAATCAGAGTAGAATCAATTACACAATTTAAAAAAGAAGGCGTTAAAGTAGGCGTGATCGCAAAAAAGAAGTATTCTATAAATACTTAGTGGTGTGATGTGAAAATTTCAGGCAGATCGCTCCAGCGGTCTGGCTTACCTGGCAATCGTCTTGCATGTGATGGGGCGTGAAAGTGGGCGTGACACATACATTTTTTATTTCTACCTCGCCTACAGTTAGATGTATATACAATTTGAAGTAAATCTGTAAAAACCCATTTAGAATTAAATAAAAAAAAAGTAGGCGTGGTCATACCAACTTACAAACCTTCCCGGGCTCATGCACAACAACTTTGCCGAAGATCATCACATGATCATTTACGATTCTACAAAGTACATACACACACTCACACATAAAAACATTAATTTAAAAAAAAGTATGCGTGGTCAATTTCTGAATTTTTTCAGGGTATTCTTCCTCTCTGGCCTGACAGCAGCCTGAATTCGTGCGAATCGTTGCAATCGGTCCTGGCGTTCTTTAGTTATAAAGCTAGTAACTAACGTCACTCTCTTTTATATATATAGAAGTAGACAGAATGAGGTTATGTATGGAACAAGATATCGTGCAGATGGCCGCCGCGGCTTTGTTGGCACACACGCGATCTTTTAATGGAATTTTCAATGACCTTTTTGCATAAATGCTGCGGTATTTCATTAATGCAGCGTCCAATTTCCTCTTTTAAGGCTTGAGTCGTCGTCGGCTTATTCGCGTAAACCATCGACTTCAAAAACCCCCAAAGAAAAAAATCTAAAGGTGTTAAATCGCACGATCTAGGTGGCCAATTCTGGTCCCCAAAACGCGAAATAACACGACCGGGAAATGACTGATGCAGCAATTGAATTGTTTGCCTGGCTGTATGACATGTGGTGCCGTCTTGTTGAAACCACATGCCCTCCACATTCATTTCTTCAATTCTTGTTATCATTTCACTATACCGAACACCATTGACTGTTTGCGCTCATTTTCATAAAAAAAAGGTCCAATGATTCCTCCAGCCCAAAAACCACACCACAGAGTGACACGTTGAGGATGCATTTGCTTCTCGTGAATCACTCGAGAATTTTTCTCACCCCAAATGCGACAATTCTGCCTATTGACGAAGCCATCAAGATGGAAATGGGCCTCGTCACTGATGATGATTTTATCGGCAAAATCAGAATTTTCATGTTGTCTCTCCAATACCTAATTAACGAACTCCCTTCGCTGTCCATGGTCAGCTGGCTTCAGTTCCTGAGTCAATTGAACTTTGTATGCATGAAAATGCAAATCATTCGTCCAAATTCGCTGCATAGTGGATTTGGAGACACCAATTTGCTGAGCTCGGTGTCGAATTGAGGTGGATGGAGTTTGAGCGACATCATCACGTACAGCTGTGACAGTTTCGGTCGATCGACCTGGTCGAAGGCGCGTTGTTGTCTTTACGTCACTAACAGACCCAGTTTCGGCAAATTTATCCATTAATCTCTTTACAGTTGACTCTTTTGAAGCATTATTGTGACCCCAAAGTGATCGCAATTTGCGAACTGTAGCCGCAAAACTTTCGCCATTTTGGTAAAACAATTTCACAATGAGAATGCGTTGTTCATTCGTGTAGCGCTCCATTTTTACTAACCTCGTACCTTCTACTAGCAAACAATAACAATTGTTCAAATGCCAAACAATGACACTTCGAATGACGCCAAATTTAAAAATTGCGTTCTAGTTGGGACACCCTTTATGTAGGTTAATGTGTTTTTCGAAGGTGATCTGTACAGCGATTTTCATTATACCTACACCCCCATATTGGATTTGTGTTGATGGTTGTAACGTCCAAAAATTATCGCCTAACATTCACTTTAAAGTATATCGATCGACTCAGAATCACTTCCTGTGTCGTCCGTCCGTCTGAGTGTCCTGTAAACCTTGTGCGCAAAGTTGAAGCTATTTCAATAAAATTTAGTATATGAATTTTATTCGTCCAGGGACGATTGGAATTGAAATTGATTTTCATACTTTGTTGAGTCTCAGATGAACATTTCTCAATGTTACACACCACTTCACTTTTTTGTTGGTGGAGAATATAAGAAAGTATTATTCAAAATAGTTGTTTTAATTCTACGGAACGAGGATCATGTTCAATACAAGTTTAAAAATATGTATGTATGTATATGTAACTGCGTTGCAGACTTTAATATAAAAATGTTTGCGAAACAAACAGATTAACGTTTTATAATTTTTTTGAAATATGTAGTTACATGTAGACAGGGATAAAAACGTAATTTTAACACCGGTAGAGCACACAGACATAATGTGTCTGAATGCATTCAGTAATGGTATGAGAGTTTCCTTCTCAAGCCCGTAAATGTCGTTAAATAAAGAATCAAGGAATCCTATGCACGAATTGCCAGCATATACAACACGCGTGCCGTATTCTAGTCCGGATACGGAAATATTACTTTCAAATAACTATGCACTATGGAAAGCAATCCAAGTAAAGAGCAGCAAACCTTCGTTGTATAAGTTCTAAAAGGGGTTGCCGTCTGTCGTTTCATTTGAAATTGTTTTGTTATATTACGAATGTAATCTAAGGCGCGTGTTATGTATACACAATGTATAGTTGAGTTAAATTTTAAACCTTCCACACCAAAAAATAGCAACCCTCAAATGCGCAGTGCCATTTATAAAAAAAAAAAAAAAAATCTCTATACCTTTGACAGTTTATACACACAATCTCCACCCCCCTTCCCATTGTGAAATTATTCTGAAAACGAAAATGTATGAACTAAACAGCATATTCACACAAATACCGCTAGAAGTTAAAAATATTAAACCACTTTATATCTACATAAGGATTGAAAATCAGCTTTAATTTTCATTAAAAACGTTGCCAAACAACCACACTTACACAATTCGAGTGTTGAAATCACTTTACTTTTATAATTAATTACAGATAAAAACAAGTAAGAAAGTATAGACGGTTAAGGCCGATCATATAGTACCCTACACCCGGCATAAATGTAAACAGATTTTCAGAAATGGCCTCTATACAGGAGCCGATCATCCACAAAACAGGAGTGGTATTACTCCTGTGCATATAAATAGTCTTTGTGTTAAATTTCATCTCGATATAAATAATTATAAAAGATTAATAGATGTTAAAGTGATTTTCAAAGGGGATCTTATGCGGGAGCTACATATGACTAGGGTTGCCATACGTCCTCTTTTCCCCGGACACCGTCCTCTTTTTTAGGGCGTCCGGGGTAGTCCTACTTCTTTTTTTGAAAGTGTCCTGGGTTTGTCCTACTTTTAAAACTTTAATCTATAATTTCGTTTTATTGCATCGAAACTATTGTTGGCATTGATGTATACGTTTCTTTAAATATGTACACACGATGTCATGACATGATTTTTTGTGTAAACAAATTGTGTTTGATGCTTTTTGGCCGCCATATGCGCCTTCACAATTTTAAACGGCTTTGGCTTTTGGCCTTTGTATACGTGTCTTATGCCCGTAATTTTAACAAATAGATAACTACTGCAGTTTATACCAATTACTTTTCCTTACCTAACCGGTAAAAAGAATTTGGTAATTTTAACGTTTTTTTTACCTACGTGTAACTACCGACTGCATTCGGTGAAAAATGTGGTAACATTGGTGTTTGACGTTTACAGTTGCATCAATTAATTACCAAATTTAATTGTTTGCAACGACTTTTTTAGTTTTGTCCAGAAATGTCTGGAAAAGGTAGCAAAAGAAGTGCTAGTTTATTGGAGGGGGAAAAAACAGCTGATGCACTTCTCTTTGAAAGACGAAATCTTCTTATAAATTCCAAATTATTCCAAATTCCCTGAATGTGTGTGTTAACCTTTGGGAATTTTGTTTTATGCTATTTCTTAAAGTTCTTAGTTCTAGAAGTTCTGAATTCAGTGGACACCAGAAAGAAACAAATTAAACACAGAAACTATTTCTGATATTATTAAGTCAAATATAATTTTGATATGAATTGTCAAGTGTTTTATGAATATTTAAAAAAATGCGATAATAATATATTGGTTCAAATTGAAAGCGCTGAAAAATATACATGAAACTAGACAACTTCTATTAAAAATTTATATATAATACATGCGAAGTTTTAAAATGAATTTGTTAATTTTTATGTTTTTATGTTGTTGTAGTTATGAGATCAGACTGATAAAATATCATTTTTTTTATTTAATTCGTTTATTTGACCTTTTTCAATATTTAATAGTTTCTTTTTACAAGCAATAAGGTCACTTGAATTTTATATAACAATATTTAATTTATTTATATATATTTATTTCCAATATTTAATAAATGAAAAATTCTATATGTAATATTTTTAGTTTCTAAACTTATTCTTATAAATTAAATGTCTGTAATTTTGAGCTACATTGTCTGTATCTGTTTTAAAATTAATTCTCTTTTCTATCGGTACATTAATAATCTGTAACATTTCTAACATAAATCGTCTTTTATAATTTGTTTCTGTATTTAATATAGTAGTATTTTCAAAATCTGGATAATGATCTAAATTGTAACAGTGTGATGTTAATGCAGTTTTATGAGTTTGTTTGTGTTTTTAGTCAGATCTAATCTAGTTTTCAATTTATTTTTAGATGTACCTATATATATTTTATTACATTCTTCATTATTTTTACCCTTACACGGTATTTTATAAACAATATTGGATTTATCTAATTTTAATGTTTTATCCTTTATTTTTACTATATAATTTTTTTTAATATTTTGTTTAAGTTTTGTTTTGTTGTTATATGTAAATAGAATTTTAAATTTGTTTTGTGTATTTTAAGGCGTTGTTTTTTTAATATTTTGCTACAAAGTATTGTCCTCTTTTTAATGGTAAATGTCCGGGTTTTTTTTTTGTCGCCATCCTCTTTTTCTCAAAATGAATATGGTAACCCTACATATGACTAATTATAGACCGACCGTTATAAAATTAGTTGTCATGATTTCTGTACATATATGTATATCAAACTTATTAGTATTAAATTTTATTTCGATACAAACATTATTAAGAGATTTATGGTTCTTAAAGTGATTTTTTGTAGTGGGTCTTATATGGACCGATTATCACAAAATTGGGCCTAATGATTTTTGTATAGGATATGAAACAGACTTATGTTGAATATGATCTGGATGGCAAATTTTTAAAAGAGTTATGCTCTTTAAAGTGATTCTCGGCAGCGGGTCTTATATGAGAGCTATGTGTGAGGGCTATGGACCGATCTGCACAAAATATGTTGATAAGTTTAGGCTTCATGTACAACTAATTTCTGAAGAAATTTGTTGGGATACATGCATAAATCAAACATTTATGACGGAGGATATTTTTATGAGGACTAGGTGAAATAACAGTCCGATTTTAACCAGTTTCAATCGCAAGCGACCTTGAGCCAAAAAAATATCATGTACCGAATTTTATCGAAATATCTTCAAAATTGCGACCTTTATGTGCGCACAGCCAGAAGGACGGACGGAAGGACATCATTAAATCGACTCAGAAAATGATTCTAAGTCGGTATACATCGGTATAGTCGTACAGTTGTATGGCAAAAACTGTCAAATTTGTTGTCAGGTATTCCCAGAACTGTGTGTGTGTGTTTAATAGAAAGCTGTAACGAGTAAGTGTTTTCTTCATGTGTGAAACTCGCTGTCGAATGTAGTCATTGTTGCCAATTTGACGTTTTTCACGTCAAATCTGACGTGTTTGCAATGCCAATTGCGGGGGAAAATGCTTTTTAGCGGTTAGCGTGAAATCTGGTGTTTTTTACAGCGCTTTGGCGTTTTTTCCAAGGTTGAATTATATCGTATAACTTACCTAGTTAAAACCATACTACGAAACAGGCTAATAACCATGATGTGCTTCGAGTAAGGTAAATTTACTTTTAACGCAAACTTTAAATTTGTATACATTTTTTATTAAAATATTTTAAGAATTCTCAAAAAGCTAAATAAATTAAAAAAATATATATATTTTTAAATCTTTCCAATAATTAAAGGAAAATGGAAAAATTAAATCAATTACATATTTTCTTTAAAAAGTTTTAAAAAGCAATTTATTAAATTTTGTGGTTTCTTATGTTTAAATTTTTGAACATTTTTGCAATATAATTTTTTGTAAACGAATTCAATTTTAATTACAGATACGGTCTCAAACTTTTTTTTTTTTCTTGGACCAGCACTCAGGGGATGACCCCTACTTATGCAATGCATTGTGTTGGAACTAGGAAAATAGGTTATGGGAGGGAGGATAGAGGGAGTAGTGTTTGTGAACATTTGACTTGAATTTTCCTATATTGAAATTGGCAGGGAATTAAAAAAATATAACCAAATTTAAATGCATGTACTATTTATTTATTTTTTTGTAATTTTAACTATAATTTGTACTTTAAGGTAACAAAAAAAACATAAAACAACGTATTTTACAACACAACTCCTAATACTAAAAAATAATTTTCAAAAATTCACTACATTTACTTCGAGCACAAACAAAACCAAGCAAAACCATATATGTAACTAAATTCCTTTATGAAATGCCGCCATTACAAGGCACTGTAATTTTTTACACTCAGAGTTGATTATGTTATATTAAAGTAATTTAATGGGTGTTGCCAATGCAACAATTTTGCTGATTGGACTTTTTACTTTTTTAATTAGAAAAAATAAAAATGTTTGTAAATTTACATAGTAAATATTTTCAGTAAAAAAAAATAACCAAAACAGAAAAAATCTACACATGTACACATTGAGAAAAAAATAACCAATTTTGGTTAGAAATAACCAAAAACGGCAACGCTGAAAGCAACATGATCTGTTGTGCGTTAATAAACAACACTGAGTCTTACGTGCGTTAAAATCGACTTTATTCGCACAACCCCATTCCGAGATTGTTTCAAGATCTCGATTCAATGTATCATTCATATTTTGTCTCATTTCCCCAATCTCCAATGGGTTTGGTCTATGGTTAAATGAGTATGAATTGCAAATGTTGCTATCATCTGCAAAAGAGTATATAGGGTTTGAAGTTTGACAAAGAAGGTCATTTATAAAGATGAGAAATAAAGTGGGAGAAAGAACGGAGCCTTGCGGTACCCCTGAATTAATCTTGAACTCGTCTGATGAGATCCCATCTATAACAACTCGTATAGTGCGACTTCTGAGAAAACTCGATATAAATCGAGAGAAGTTATCACCGACACCAAAAGCAATGAGTTTCGATAAGAGAGCACCATGCCGGACTCTGTCAAACGTCTTAGAAATATCTAGAGCCACCACTTTACTTTCGCCAAATCGGTGTATAGAACGACACCATTTTTCCGATAGGAAGGCCAGTAAGTCTCCTGTAGAGCGTTCTCTACGGAAGCCGTACTGGCGGTCGCTAAGTAAATTGTTGGACTCTAGATACTTCACAAGATGGTAATTTACCATACTTTCCATGACCTTCGAAAGTGCAGAACAGATTGCAATTGGGCGATAATTTTCAGGGTTTTGTAGCCGATCACGCCTATTTTCGAGTGGGCGGATCTTCAAAGTTGAAATATACATATGTATGAGCCTATATCTCGGAAACTATTGGGTGTCCGATAATTTATAATAATAAATACAGATATTAAAAATACCTTTCTAACAAATTGAGAAATATAGTTTTGACCCGCTTTTTTTTAATATCTAAAAAATCTTAGAAAAAGTGTAGGTGTTATTTTACTTTATTAATACATATAAAAAGCCAAGACATTAAGTTTTAATTTAAGGCAGGAATGCCCAAAAGTTACTTATGTAAGGGCAAACATCAATACATTTAAATAAAAACTAACTTTTATTCAGTATTTTTTGTTGTAAAAGCCAATACATACAAAGAAACAACACACTTTTTTAAACGGTATCATACGTTAAACAAAAACAAAATCTACATTGACGATCGCAGTCACCAATGTTTACCAGTAGAGCATACAAAAGTGGTGTTGCTTTGCGCTTGCGTGTATAGAGTGAAGTACGACAAAAAAACAAATATGGCAAAGTTGTTTATGTATTTCGTATTGCTAGCAGTGTTGCCACAAAAAAAAATTTTTTGTAACCAACATTTATGAAAAAAATAACCAAATTAAAAAAAAATAACCAAATTTAAATGCATGTACTATTTATTTATTTTTTGTAATTTTAACTATAATTTGTACTTTAAGGTAACAAAAAAAACATAAAACAACGTATTTTACAACACAACTCCTAATACTAAAAAATATTTTTTTTAAAAAACTAAGCGTCATATTTTACAAAAAGTAATGCAAAGAAACATAAGCTAATGCTACAATTTGTAAAATTTAAAATTCCAATACTTTACATTAAGTTTTGCAAGTTTAATTATTAATTTTTAATGTCTTAAACAAAAATAAAAAGTATATAATAAAAACAAAAAATTTTTCATTGGCAATAAAATAGGGAACTAGAAAGTTACTCTCTTAAATACTAAAAAACATGTAATTATATTACAATAAATATGGAGATCACTTTTACTTAAAATGTCACAGCTTGAGTTTTAAAATTTGTCTTTGGCAGACCAAACAAAATGGGCATTTTGTTGATTTTTGCACAAGTCTTTTGCTTGTAATATATTACTAATTGTCTTAAAATCTAAATTATTCCTAAATTTTGTTTTTATCAAACTAAGCTGAGAAAATGTTCTTTCAGCTGCAGCGGAACTGTGGGGTAATGTCAATAAATTTTGTACGAAATTTACAAGTTCTTTAAAACAATTTTCGTTTAGGCCATTTTTGTATGTTGAAATTTTATCCCAAAATTTAAAATCACATAGTAAATATTTTCAGTAAAAAAAAATAACCAAAACAGAAAAAATCTACACATGTACACATTGAGAAAAAAAATAACCAATTTTGGTTAGAAATAACCAAAAACGGCAACGCTGATTGCTAGTGCTGAGTGCTGTAATGAGTATACGAAACACACAGCCTATAGCTAAAGGCCCAACTATAATATGCATTAACAAGCTTAAGCAAATTGCAAAAGTTAACGAAAAGGCTGTCAAATGCATAACCAGTTCAGAGTTAACTTTTATACTATGTTTCCACGACGACTTGAATCACCTGCTTCGCCTTCTGAATCATGTTTATGAATCATGCTGTTTACATGACTAATAAACTTGATTCGATTTGACAGTTGTCTTTAATAAACAAACAGAATAAAAAACAGAATTACAATTTGTGGAAAACAATTTTTTTAATGGACAAAAAAAAAAGTGAGTGGAAATTAGTTAGCTTATTTGAAAAAAAAACATACATTCGTACGTATTTACTTTCTTTACTTCCAGCAACAAGAAAATAATTTGCTTTGTTTACAATAATATTAAATTTTTACAGCTAGTGCAGATAAACTTGCGATAAAAATTAGAGAAGAGTGCAATTATTCGTGCTTCGCAAGTAGATTCAATATGAATCTACATGATTCGCTCTTAAAATTTTGTATGGTGAAGCAAGTTGTTTCGCACATGATTGGGGTGTGAAGCATGAATAGAGAGTGAAGCATGTTCCGTGGAAACATAGTATTAGGTGGCTACAATGACTTTGAAACTTTTTGTCCACCGTTGCTCATTTATGTTAAAAAAAATGTTTTTATTTTAACAAAAAGCCATTAAATGACTATATTTTATAAATATTATTATATTATTTTATAATTAAAAGAAAACTTCGTACCCGAAACGCATAATTTTTCCTTTTTTTAATTTATCGGCAAAAGTACTAAAATGTACAGCTGTGGCCGCACTAAAATGTAAATAATAATAAACGTTTACATATGTTTTGTTAATTTTCGTATTGTGTTGGCAAAAATGGAGAAAAAACTTAAAAATTTAAATTATATAGAAATATTAAAGTTAGCACTTGAAGGCCTGTGCACATTAAAAGAAATAAGTGAACTACACTGTAAAAGAAGAAGAGGGTCCCTTTTATTGTAGAGGCACTTTTTTTCCGCATTTTCTATTAAATTTAAAATAAATATATTTTTTTCCATTTTGTTCAAAACACAAACAAACAACAACAAACAGCTGATTCCGTACAGAATGTGCGATCAGGGGGCTAATTCTGGCAGTCGTGATCGAAATTGTTTTCGAATCGAAATTTATTTCGACAGTGCAAAATTTTCTAATGATGGTACTCGATACGAATCGAATCGATTCATTGCTTCAGTGTTGTAAAAAACTTAAATAAGTACGTATTACAACACTGAATAAAATAAAAGAAAATATAAACAAAAAACATATGGTTCTGCAAAAAATAACTCAAGTAAAAGCAAAATTTTTTAAAGAAGTTCTTTTAAATTAAAAATGGACCCAGTTATGTTTTTTATTCTTCGTCTTTTGATTCTTACAAAATATGAATGACATAAGAAACACCTTCGTCCCATTAAGATTGACAATGAGTAAGTATAAATAAGTACATATGTATGTATTAATGTATGCATGTGTTTTTCTAGACTAAAAAGCCGTTTTAGGCTCACAAAGCAAGCATAGCTAAAATTTATTTTTGAAATTTTTGACCTAAAAGTAATAAAATTATTAATATTATGATATTTTTTAAAGTAAGTAACAAATTTTTTACTAACATTTTCTTTTTTTCTTCTGTTTGCTAAAAAAAAACGTTATTTCGAACGCTTCTTTGCTTACGAGTAAAAACTCGCAAGGTTGCGTTCGAATAATCATTCGTTATCGAATGCCATCATTAGAAATTTCGATACATTTTATTCGCTATCGAATGAGAGAATCCCAAATGTTAAAAAATTCGAACGTTCGAATGAAAATTTACTCGCATACGAATGCGAGAATTAGCCCCCAGTTTCGCTTTTTGCTTAAGCAAATGACAGTTGAAAAACTTAACGAAAAGTTTCGTTAAGTGCATTATAGTTTGCCACATACAATTTATATGTGTTCGCACGTTTGCTTAAGCTAGCATATGCATATTATAGTTGGGCCTTAAGAGTTTTTACAAATACAAAAGAGCACCAAGAGTATAGTGCTTGGGCACTCCTGATTTAAGGTATGATATGTGTCTGTCACAGATTTATAAGTTCTGAAAAAAAATAATATTTCCTTAAATTATATTTTTAAAAATTTAAAGAAAAATACTTTGCACCCAAATTTCATACTTTTAATATAAATGTCAGCGGTGTTCTCCTCTGTTGTACACAGAACACCGGCTGCGCATAGTAAAAATTTCTTGTATTTTTAATGGTGAAATAATGACATAATTATACACCCAGAGAAAAGTCGCATTTTAAAATCGAAGATAATCGTTGTTGAAATAAAAATTTCGCAACTTTATGGTTTACCACGTTAATTCAACATTGAGCAGCTTTGATAGTAATGAAAACCACATTAAATGAACAATAAACACTTTTGATATTTGTATTTGTCTCTAAAATAAAAATATTTTTGTTAAATTGAAAACGTTCAACATTGCATTAAGAACAAACTTTTTTGGTTTCATAATCAAGTCCGAATTAACAATGACAGCTGTAAATCAAAAATTTTTCAACTTCAATTTAAAAAGGCTAAAACATGTATTTAAAGGAAAATGGTTTTAAGTTCATAAAGTATATTTTTGATTCAATGTGGATACACTTTTGAACTTATAATGTGCGTTGTTAAACATATCTTCTTGGTGAAGCAACATTAAATTAACGTTGATACCTGCTTATATCAATAACGCAATGTTGATTTGAGATTGTTAATCTTCCATTCAAATTAGTGACACTTTAATTTAAATTTGTATCACCTTATAATAATGTTGCACTTTTTAGAAGCAAGATGGTAACACTGTTAAAAAGTATAAACAAAATAAATAAAATTTGTAAGCTGCAGTCATAATTAAAATTTGTATATTTTTGTGAAAAAAAGTGAACAAAAAAATAATTGAATGGACAATTTAGAGATTCTAGATGATATAGTAGTTGGTGGTGATGAAATCTTAATAAATGCAGAAGAATTTGCAGATACAATTGGCCAAATAATTTATAATGAAGAAAATGAGGCCACATGCTCAGTTGATGAAGACTTGGAAAAATTAAAATCTTTGCTAAATGATTTTAATCTAATGCAACTATTTCCGATATTACAGGGTAAGTAATTACGTTTAGATATATTTTTAACCCCTCTATGACTATTATGTTTTTATTTCATATAGCTGCTAATGTGACATATAGGAGTTTGCAATATATTCAAAAAGACGATCTTAAAGATGCAATTCCACATTTGGGACTCAGAATAGAATTCAGGGAGAAATTATTTTTGTAGGGTAAAAAGGAAGTAAGAGCTTTATAATTTCCATATGGCTTAAAGAGTATATTTTTAATTATTCCTTTTATTGTAGTTTGGAATTGACGATGAAACCATTTCAAAGTCCAAGACTGGCTAAAGTGAGACCACCACAATGTCCCTTCTTCGTTTTCTTTAAATTCATCCATAAAACGTGTTCTAAATAAGGTAATTATTTCCGTTTTATTTGTTACCTAATATATGTATATTATTTATATGACTTTTAAGGATTTGACAGAAACTAAACCGTACATCTAAAGGACAATCATCCTTAGAAATATATAGACAGTCACAAAAGCTTTCAGATAATAACCGTGATGACATAATAAGTATTATTATAGAAGAAATTGTTTGTAACAAAATATCACTTAAGCCCAGTGACTTTATCAGTATTGTCAACGATATATGCCAGATTTTCCCCAGTGAAGCAGTAGCAAAGGTAAGTAATTAATTTTAAATCAAAACAAATATGTATGACAATTTCTTTATTTTTAAAAAGGAATATTATTTTATTGGACGCCAAGGGAAAAAAAATCCTAGTGGCAAGTTATATTCTAAATATGTTAATGCTCGATGTAAACGTTTAAAAAAGGCAGAGGAACCTGTTACGAAACTGAATAATGACGAAAAAAATTATCAAGGTGTAGAAATAGACGAATCCATTGCTTTAGCTTTAAAAACGTCTTTCAATAGAGATAGCTCCAATTGGCAAGAAGTATGCGACAAATGGAATAAAACTTTTTACATAAGGCAAAGGGATTTAAAACGTCTGAGCAATATAGAGTTTTTAAAGGATTGGTCTAAATATTCAGACTCTAGAGCTCTAGATCTTGTAAGTGTAATTGGAAATAATTGATAACATTTTTTAACAGTTTGTTTTTATTAGATTAAAATAGATTTCAATTTATTGTGCCCGGACAAAGAATTCATGTTATATACAAAGTGGGAAATCTTTAAAGAGAAAATCAAAATATATTTTAGTGAGAACATTCACAATCACTACTGCAAACAGCTGCTTTCTGTTGCTCAATCTACTGAAAGTAAAGGTAATTATGTATTCTATAAAAATCATAAAAAATTGTTCATAAATTTAAAAATATGCGAATTGTATGAACTGGTCCATATTAATAGAATTAAAATTAACTTTTGTTTTCAGACACCGAAGACCACATAATAGCAATAATAATCGCTAGTGTTTTACAGTCATCAACACGTTTTAAAAACGAAGAAGGAAAGCTGAAAAAGAAAATAACCATTATCGATGCACAGGAAAGTTTTGTTCTTCGGCTTATATCAATCAATAACTACGAAGCTGAATATTTTTTTATTAAAGGTTGCTGACTTTTAAGTTAAAAATGCCATCCTTTAATTTGAGAATGTCCAATATTAAAATAAGTACGAGCCATTTTAAGTTAGAGTTGCTGCAACTTTGATATGGGATCTAAGTTGTTTTTACAATGGACGTTGTTACATTTATAATTTTCCACCTTGGCGAGTTTTCGTTGCGTTTTTTTATTGATTTGAAGTGGTTTTTGTTGATTTCATGTTGTTTTTTCTCTGGGTGTAGTTTAATACATCTTCTTTTTACACGGTCATATTATATCTTGAATTAAAGATTAATTTTTTGACTCTGAAATTTTGTAATATATGTAGGTATTTTTCTCGAATTTTTTAGATTTTTCAAAAAATTATTTTCACGAAATTAAACTATGCTCGTCCTTATGGTCCTTATAAGTAGATAATGTTACATGTCGTTAAAAAGGTCTTTAAAATACCTATCTTTTGATATATGTACATCGTCTAAGAAAGCAATGCAGTTTTCAAATTCAGCCCACTCGAAAAGAGGCGTGGCAAACGTTTTTTTTTATTTTACTCACAATTTAAAACTGCGCTAGTCAAATAATTTTGTAAGTGCTTTAAAAAATGTCAGTAAAACCGTCTTAAGCTTTTTAATGTAGAAAATTGTTTTTGCACTATACATACTTCAAGGAATTTTGCTTAACATTGGTTTACCAGCCGGTGTTAACTTTTTTGCATAAGTTTGAATGTCTGCAGGTACTTTAAAAAGAATATGTTAAGATGAGTGGAATGAAAAGCGTCTCACATGAACCTATTTCAATTCCCAGAACTATCTATTAATTATTTGAAATGGTATTCATACAAAGAAAACGAAAATTTCCAGAAAAACCTGGATAAGCGGGTAATTCTTGAATCTACGGCGATTGAATTCATTGTAACAATTGTCAAAGCTTCAAAGTGTTCATATTATTCCAATATGCCCCTATTGGAAAACAAAGTTCTTATTGAAAACCTCTTTATTAACAATTGAACGGAGGGAACAATCACTCTGTTCTATGATGATGATACGATATCTGTTAATTTTTAAAAGAATATACTCGCATGCAGGTTTGTAAATAAAAGCTGTGATCTAATATTAATTGTCATTCATCATCCAACAACATATTTCTGTTATGCAAATGTATTAAGTGTTGTTTTTAAGTTTTTGTTTTTAAGAAAGTGACAAGTTATTATTATTATTATCAACATAATTAACACCAGGTACATTTCTATGTATTTCTCTCCTTAACATATGCATACTCGTCCGTCCACACAAAAGTCATACAATCAGACTCTCACGCTAACAGTGCACAGACAAAGGTTACACACAAGGATACTGGTACACAATGCTCGTGCAATAATAAACATTCTGTCATCGTAGTTACGCCCTAAAAGATGTAAATAGTCAGGAATTTATTTTTCTACATGAGAGAGCACACGCTTTAATACTCTTTGGTTTATTCGTTTTTTAATGTATTTGGAATATATGTATGTATGTATGTATGCACAACAGGCTGTGGATAATTCGTTTTATTCTCTGTGCGTGTTTATTTTACACTGAGCTAGCTTTAATTAAATGCACTTACAGATAATGTAAAGTCAAGTTCCTCGAGAAGAGAAGGACATTAAGATTGACTTATTAACAACGAATTCGGTTATCACAACCAAAACTGTTTGCTCTGCCAAATGAAAAAAACCTTAAAATATGTATGTATTTAAAATAGTATTATGTTCTTAAAGGAATCATTTAGGTATTTGTAGAAAACAATGACAATGATAGTGGTTGAAAATTATTTTTATAGATTTTGTTTTGAAAAAAATTATCTCTCGAAAAGATTTTCTCATATTCCCGGTAATTTCGGGACGAGAAAAAGTACCTTAAGTAAGAAACCTAGTCCTATGCCAAAATAGTAGTAATGGGCAATGTAGGAAAAAATATTACTCGTTTTGGGAAATTTTATATAAATTAAAATTATTAAAACGTTTGATGAAACTTCAGACATGCTGTGGCTCACAGCTTATTTCAACCATCTTCTGTTAAGAATATAAAGTACGTATAATTTCGAAATAAAGATATGTAGATATTAACAAAATGTAAATAAAGGTTTATAGCATATCTTCTAAAATCAGTCTCCAAGTCAAACTTGTAAAAAGTAGTCACAACTTATTTTAACAAGTACAATATATAAAAAAAACAATTAAGAAAGTATAGTCGGCCAAACCCGACCGTATAATACCCTACAGCCAGTGTATGCATAAAACAGTTTTTTCAGACGCTATATGCGAAATATGACCTATTATGGACCGATAATCCAAAAATATACTGCGTTGACTTCTGGGACTATAAATATTATGTGTGTTAAACTTTAACCCAATACAAATTCTTTTAAAAGATTAATGGGGGTCAAAGTGAATTAAGGAAAGGTTCTTATAAGGGAGTTTCGACTAAGTAATTTTATATTACCATTATAAAATTAGGTCTCCTCATTTCTGTATATATGAAACTTATTTGTGTTGAATTTTATTTGGATAACAACCTTTTTAAGAGAGTTATGCTCATTAAAGTGTTTTTCGGAAGTGGGTCTTATATAAGAAAAATTATCACATATGGAACGATATAGTTTTCGTCTCATCGAACTGTTCGGACGTGTTACTTTTAGTGCGGCTGAATTTTCGGTGAAAAAATCGTAATAGGTGAAAAAGTGTAATAGGTTGAAATAACACAAAAAGTGAAAAAATAACTCGTAATAGGTTAAAAAAAATCTACGGTAATATCAGTAATTAAAAAAAACACTAAAAATCGCATAAAAATTGTATGAGCGTTCCTCTCAGATGTAATTCTGAGAAAGAGCTTAGCTCGTCTAGAAAAACTAAATGGGTATCTGAGGAAGAATCCATAAAAAAATCTACGGAGAACTTTCTCACTACAAGAGCCGCAGAACGGCGTCGTTCCTGTTCGCCCAATATAGTGATTTCAACAGATGAAAAAACATCATCTTCAACAAATAGTGCAGTCAAACCAAAAAAACAAGTAGGTATGGATAAGTACATCACCGTTCTCAAGCGACAGAGGAGCCCGACGTCTGCTCAAGTGTCATCAAATTCAAAAGCTCCTAAGACCGTGAGTAATAATCAAAATAGGTTTGCTCTCCTCCAGACGGATGAGCCAGAACTTACTAAGAAGACGTTTAAGCCCCCACCAATTTATCTGAGAGAGCCGACTTCCAGTAAATTGGTACAAGGAATTATTTCGGTAATAGGTGAAAACATGTTTAGCGTAACCTCAATTAAACATGGAAATATCTGCGAGACAAAGATCCAAGTGAATAGAGAAGATGATTTTCGAAAATTGTCCAACCAGTTGGAGAGGGAGACTAGGGACTTCTATACCTACCAGCTCAAAAGCGCAAAAGGACTCCAAGTCGTTCTAAAGGGTATAGACCCATGTGTTGATCCCGCGGAGATAAAAACCGGTTTAATGGACAAAGGGTTCAAAATCAAGAGCGTAGTGAATATCAGAAACCGTGAAAAGATCCCTCAGCCCATGTTCAGGGTAGAATTGGAGCCTGGAGATGTTGTCTTAAAGAAAAACGAGTCCCATCCAATCTACAATCTCATTTATCTTCTGCATCGTAGAATTACCGTGGAGGAACCGCATAAGCGCATTGGACCCGTCCAGTGTGTTAATTGTCAAGAATTTGGCCACACCAAAGCGTACTGTAAATTGCCGTCTGTTTGTGTTGCGTGTGGGGAACTACATCCAACTGCTCTATGTAATAAGTCCAAAACTGACGTAAAAATAAAAAAATGCAGTAACTGCGGAGGTAATCATACCGCAAATTATAGAGGTTGTCCAATTTACACGCATTTGAAAGCCATAAGTACCAACAAGACGTCAGTATTACCTGATCATCATCAACAGCCTATTTTGGCATCGAGTGACAATTTCCCGCAATTGTTACGGTCCACTAGTCATGTATACGCGCCTAGTTCTAGACAAGTTTCTTACGCTAACGTGGTTAAATCTAATATGCCAGGTTTGGAGCAGGCACCTAAATCACAATATTACGAGCCTAATATTAACACTCTAGAGACTACATTGCAGACACTTGTCCAAACCATGAACACTTTTACGACCACTATGACATCCATGATGCAGGAAATGCTGAAAATGCAATCCACTATCTTACAAGCCATTTTAAAAAAATGATTTGTTTAAAAATTTGTTTTTGGAATGCGAACGGCCTCCGCCAACATAAAAACGAACTGGAACACTTCCTGATGGATAAGCAGATTGATGTCATGATGATTGCTGAAACTCACTTGACGGCGACAGCGTACTTCAAAATTAATGGCTACGTGTTGTATGATACTAAAGATCCCCGCGGAAGAGCATGTGGAGGATCGGCAATTCTTATAAAGAACAGAATAAAACATTATTTAATGAACAACATATGTGAGGATTACCTACAAGCAACAAACATTTGTATTGAATTCTGTCAATACAATTTTGTTTTATCATCAATTTATTCGCCGCCTCGATTTTCAATAAAAGAACACCAATACTACAGCTTCTTCAATTCCCTTGGAGCTAGATTTTTAGTTGCTGGTGACTTTAACGCCAAACACACTTTTTGGGGTTCACGTCTGGTGACCCCGAAGGGTCGTGAACTCTTCAACACCATTGCCAAAATGGGATTAGATGTACTCTCAAGCGGGCACCCACCTACTGGCCGACGGACCGACGGAAGATTCCCGATGTTATTGACTTCGGAGTAGTGAAAAATATCCCTGTAGAATCGATACAAGTGGAGCCTTCATTAGACTTGTCTTCAGATCACTCTCCTTCTATTATTTCAATGCGTTTCCTTCAAGGGAATGGCTCTCCATTTCGGGACATATCTAAAACCAGAGTAAGTTGGATAAAGTATAAAAAGTATTTAAGTTCCCACTGCACGGAAAATGTAGTGTTGAGAACTACCGAGGATATTGATGGGTCGATTGGCAAGTTTACTGAGGACATACGAAGAGCTGTACATCACGCCTCCACATACGACGTTGAGTGCAGAAGTGGGACAAATAGAACTTATTTCGCTGAACTCGATCATCTCCTGTCAGAAAAAAGAAGAGTTAGAAGAGAGTGGCAAATCCACAGGTCTCCTGAACTGAAAGCTAGGCTACGGGTATGCAGAGATATACTAAGAAATTTCTTAGAAACCCAAAGAATGGCTTCACTTAAATCTTACTTGGAGGGTCTTGATAGTACCCCACAATCTGACTATTCGTTATGGAAGGCGGCACGAGGTTTAAAAAGACCAGTTAGAGGAAAGCCTCCTCTGCGAAATCCGACTGGTGACTGGGCTAGAAATGATTCCGAGAAGGGGACTTTATTTGTTAATCATTTGAGAAAAGTGTTTACTATAAACAACTCAAATAATGCATCTGATTTGCCTCCACTCGTTATTAGACCTCCTGTACCTCTAAGACTAAACTTTCGTGATGTCCAAAACGCTATTGGTACTCTGAACCTTAGAAAGGCTCCAGGTATGGATGAAATCAGCAATAAAATGCTTGTGGAGTTACCTCGTGTAGCAAGAAAGATTATGCTCTTTATCTTCAACGCTATTTTACGCCTAGAATACTATCCTGCAGATTGGAAGGTGTCTCTGATCACTATGATTCCTAAGTCAGGGAAGGACCACACCAAAGTGGAGTCATATAGGCCAATTAGCCTACTGCCGACAATTTCTAAACTGTTCGAAAAATTGTTAATGACTAAATTGACTCCAATTCTGAATGACACTGAATGTATTCCAAATCATCAATTCGGATTCAGAGCTAAACACAGTACCATCGAACAAACTCACAGATTGGTAAATGTGATAAGAGGGTCGTTTGAAGATAAAAAATACTGCTCCGCCCTTTTCATTGATGTGTCCCAAGCGTTTGACAAAGTTTGGTATGACGGTTTAATGCACAAAATAAAATCAACTTTGCCTGCTAACACCCATAAACTCATGGAAAGTTATTTATACGGTCGCAAATTTAAAATCAAAGAAGGTGATTTTTTAAGTACCGCTCAGCCAATTGAATCAGGTGTGCCACAGGGTAGCATACTGGGCCCTACTTTATATTTGATTTATGCCTCCGACATGCCGTCAGACCCCAAAATCCACACGTCAACTTTTGCAGACGATACAGCCTTTGTCAGCGTCCATAAGGACCACCAAGTTGCATCACGGAATTTGCAGAATTATGTTTATAAACTAGAGAATTGGCTAGAGCTTTGGAAAATCAGGGTAAATGAACAAAAATGTATTCATATCACTTTCACATTGCGAAAAGATACCTGCTCGTCCATCAGAATAAATAATCAAATTATTCCTCAACATAATGAAGTCAAATACCTCGGCATTCACCTCGACCGCCGTTTAACTTGGAAGTCTCATATTGAAGCGAAACTTACACAAATGAGATTAAAAGCAGTGCAACTTAATTGGTTAATCGGCAGAAACTCTACATTGAAATTGGATTGCAAACTTTTGTTGTACAATGCAATTCTAAAGCCAATCTGGTGTTATGGAATTCAATTATGGGGTACTGCCTCAGCATCAAACATTGAAAAAATTCAAAGGGGTCAAAATAAAATTCTACGTATAATTACTGCAGCACCATGGTATGTTAAAAATTCTCGAATCCACAAAGATCTAGGCGTGCCATTAGTAAAAGTCGAATTTACAAAATATGCGTCAAAGTATGTCAGCAAACTCGAACACCATCCAAACCCACTTGCACGAGACATCCTTAACTTTAGTGGCCACAATCGGTTGAGAAGGAGGGATACCCTTGCTTTAACTCAAGCGCAAAATAGATGACTGGATCAGCTGATGTGAAATTTTTTTAGTATCATAAAAATTTTTGTCTAGCACTGGCTGGGCTTATTATTTTCTTTTTAGTATTAAGATTTGAATACTTATTGTCATTTCAAATATGAAGATTCAATAAATGACTAACTGCAAAAAAAAAAAAAAAAAAAAAAAAAAAAAAAAAAAAAAAAAAACATATGGAACGATCTGCACAAAATTTTTAGATGTGATTTGGCTTCATTTACCACTACTTTGTGGTGAAATTTGAAATTTTCTAAATATTTCACTAACTTTCGTGTAGTTTAAGTAGTAATTTTTGCCCATTCCTCCTTGAGCACAGTTTTAATTTACAGATCATTCTTGTTTGAAATCTGGTGCCTGCGGACGTTTTGATCTAAAATTGCCCATAAGTTCTAAATATCATTCAAATCAGGGACTGTGCACTTTGGAGTAAATAGAACTTAAAAATGTAAAGGTATGTACATATTTTTGTCAATCGTACTTTCAGTAAACTGCAAGTTTCCTAGCTTGCGCCAAACGTAAGTTTGACCATCCGAGCCCAAGATATTAAACATAGACTCGTCCGTGCTGTAGCTGAATTGGTTAGCGCATTTGATCATTTAGCATGAGTTGGTATTTGTAGCCCGGGTTCGATTCCTAGCCGCTGCCACTCAAACAACATCAGTTTCTGCTAATTATCAGTTTTCTTTTCTATCCATCATAACTAATATTTATCACAGCGCCCTCCTTCGGTGGTATGGCATTCAAACGCCACCGAAGTATAATAATTAAATAAAGGCTTTAAAATCAAGCTTTAACATTAATGCGCCTACTCACCGCCAGAGGCGCTGCAATTCTGCACTAAAAACAAACATAATGCGCAATTGCAGAGAAGCTTTCTTCTTTCACCACCTTTACTTCTTCAACTATCCCCTGTCCAAAGAAAGTAACGCAAGTTACAAAAGTTTAGGCAAATTTTAAACGCGCTTGTTGATTTCTACTGTTAATAAAAGCTTTTTCCAAAGTATACAACGAAGTACAGCACTACAGGTTTTGTTGAGCTCATTTTTAACTTGCGTAGCGAATTTTAGAGCCGACAACTTAGGGTTCTACCTTATTTTTCTGACAATTTATAGTGTACAATTTTAGGTGCTTTTCTGTCTAAACGAAATAATTTGCACTGTATTTGCTTTTTCTGTTTTGTATTACCTAAGCCACATATTTTTCGGAGTTTTATTTTATACCAATACTTTCTTTTTAATTTAGGAGACCTATAAAACAAAATTCGAAAAAGTTCCGACAGATTTCTTTGCATAGAAGTTAAAGCCATTAAAATATTTTATGTCAAGTTGGTTGCAATAATATTGGAGCCATTATATACACATATACCAGGGGCCAAATTACCGCATTCGATATCGAGTAAAATTGATCGTAATTTTCTTATTTGAGATTATGGCATTCGATATCGAGCAAGAAATTTAGTACATTTTATCATAATTTCAATATCGAAATCATTTTTCGATACGATAGCTCATTCGATCACGAATGCGTTAATTTGGCCCCAGACTAATGTTTTGATGATCTTGCAATTAAAATAAGCCAAAGTTTAGAAAAATCTGTCTGTTTGAAAGATGATACTTAAAACATTTTTTATTTTAACCACAGAGTTGTGATATAATTGCCTGAGTTTATTAATATTTAAGATGTGACTAACATTTTTATGAAGGTTCACATATCAACTTTTGCACAAATTGTTAACTTTCTTTTGACAATATCCCAAGCCTTTGAGGTACATATAATTTTCTATTACATCGAACAGATTTTCACGATACCGATCAAAAATCGAGCCACAACTATACTGAAGATTGGTGGCGTCTAATAAGAGGCAGCAAACGTTTTCAAAGGCATTCTTTTAAATAAATATCCAAAGACAAAGTTAAAAAGTTACAAAACTACAAATTGCATTTAAAAAGAATTCTAAAGTTTTTATATATTTACATATATTTTGAGTGAACATGGGCATTCCTTCAAGTCGCTGCAACATAGCTATTTGAGTTCCATTTTTACATTTTATGTTTCACCATCCATAAAATTCTTTGGCGTGCTTACAATAGTCTTGTATTTACTAATTGTCGGAGAGACCTGAATTTTATTTTTTTTATATATTGAATTTTTTCATTTCCTGTACAACAAGACTAAGTCTTATATTTATAGTACAGGAACGCATTACGTTATAAACAATTTTATTATGAGTATAAACAAATTAGTTACAGAAAAACCTATATTGATAACATCTTACGTGAAAAAGTTAAATAAAAAATTTCTGAAACTATTAGCATTACTATTTATTTGTTGATTTCGTGGAAGATTGTTCCAAAGACGAGCGGCATGTACATAAAAGTGCCATTCAGACACTAGGTATTGATGTCGAGGTATTATAATATTTCGATTTCGAGACGATTGGAAGAAACGTATTTTTTCAAATATATATTTGGGGGTTTGAGTATTTATTATTTTGTGTAAGAATACAAGAATACGAATTTTTAATAGGCTATCAAGTGAAACTCCGTAAAGTTGATTGGAAACAGCAGAAACATGATCAAACCTTCTCAATCCATACACATATCTTATTATGTTGTTAAACAATATATTAAGCTTACTTTTACTACTTGAATCACAGCTTCCAAACAACTCGCACCCATAAATTAGAGAAGGAATCAGATACGTCTTGGCTAGTAAGGTTCTTATTCTTATTGGTGTAAAATATTGTGTAGACCAGAGAGCTCGTAACTTTATGTATGTTTGACCAACCAGTGAGTTTATATGATCAGTCCATGTCAGATTGCTATTGAAGATTATACCGAGATTTTTCGCTGAATTAACAATTTCAATTTTTTCGCCATTTAAAACAATATCTTCAGAAATGTAACGATTTAAGCTCCTTTTACATATCACAATGCATTTAGATTTGTGTGGATTCAAACAGAGTCCATTTGCACAAGCCCAGAGGTAAATTTTGTTTAAATCCTCATTTAGAGATGATATTCCTGAAGCTATATTTTGAACAGAGCTACTTAGAGTAAGTTGCACGTCATCTGCGTATAAATGGATGTTGCATTTAGAGAGTTGGTTTGGCAAATCATTTATATATAATGAAAATAAGAGTGGTCCTTAAATAGAGCCTTGAGGTACTCCTCTATTAAGGGATACGCTATCTGACCATGTATTGTTCACAAACACCGATTGTGTGCGGTTCGTAAGATACGAATATATAAGTTTAGCAGAAGTGTCGCTAAACCGAAAAAAGTGGTACAGTTTTTTAATGAGTATGTCATGGTCTACCGTATCGAACGCCTGAGAATGGTCTAGAAGTACTAAAAAATTCATACTACCTTCATCTAATCCTTGACGTATATTTTCGCTAACCTCCACAAGAGCCGTAACGCAGCTGTGATTCTGACGAAACCCCGATTGCGTGCTGGAAAGTAAACTATGAGTATCAATATATTCCATCATTTGTTTATACAAGAGCTTCTCTAAAACCTTCGATAGAAAACACAAGATAGCTATCGGTCTATATTCTCCATTCGATTTAGGTAATGGTATAATTTTTGCGTGTTTCCAGTTTAACGGATACGTACTTGACATTATAATAGTATTAAATAGATAAGTAACATACGGTAGAATCATAGGTAAAAGTAATCTTATAAACTTCGGGTGTATGTCATCAATTCCTACTGCATTTGATTTAATCAAAGAGCTTGTTGAAATAACGTCATATTGAGTAACGCACGAAAATTGGAAATGTTCACTAATTATTCCAGTATTTGTATTTGGCGAGCTTGAGGAAAAATTAAAAAAAGTGGGATTTGCCTGTACTACAGGTATGGCAGTGAAAGTTCTGTTAAGCATGTTTGCATCCACATTACAATCTGTACGATTATTAGTATTGCCAATTCCTATTTCGCGAATGATATTCCAAGTTTGTTGAGAATTGATTGCTGAGTCAAAGCGGTTGGAATAATATTCAGTTTTTGCCTGTTTAATATGTTTATTTACATTTTTCCTGGCATTGGAATATTGTAATTTTAGTTCAGGAGTTTTAAATCTTTTCCACCTGGCATATGCTAAGTCCCTCAATTGTATTGCATTCTTAACAGAATTTGAAAACCATGGTTTTTGAGTATGTACTGTTTTTTTATATTTTAGTGGTACTGTTTGATCGAAAAGATATTGAATATTGTGTTCCAGAAATGAAGATTGTTCATCAACGGTGTACATAAAATAGATATCATTCCAGGCAATATGGGAGCAATATTCATATAAAATATTAAGATCTAGATTCTACTTACTTTTAGTGCGGCTGAATTTTCGGTGAAAAAATCGTAATAGGTGAAAAAGTGTAATAGGTTGAAATAACACAAAAAGTGAAAAAATAACTCGTAATAGGTTAAAAAAAATCTACGGTAATATCAGTAATTAAAAAAAACACTAAAAATCGCATAAAAATTGTATGAGCGTTCCTCTCAGATGTAATTCTGAGAAAGAGCTTAGCTCGTCTAGAAAAACTAAATGGGTATCTGAGGAAGAATCCATAAAAAAATCTACGGAGAACTTTCTCACTACAAGAGCCGCAGAACGGCGTCGTTCCTGTTCGCCCAATATAGTGATTTCAACAGATGAAAAAACATCATCTTCAACAAATAGTGCAGTCAAACCAAAAAAACAAGTAGGTATGGATAAGTACATCACCGTTCTCAAGCGACAGAGGAGCCCGACGTCTGCTCAAGTGTCATCAAATTCAAAAGCTCCTAAGACCGTGAGTAATAATCAAAATAGGTTTGCTCTCCTCCAGACGGATGAGCCAGAACTTACTAAGAAGACGTTTAAGCCCCCACCAATTTATCTGAGAGAGCCGACTTCCAGTAAATTGGTACAAGGAATTATTTCGGTAATAGGTGAAAACATGTTTAGCGTAACCTCAATTAAACATGGAAATATCTGCGAGACAAAGATCCAAGTGAATAGAGAAGATGATTTTCGAAAATTGTCCAACCAGTTGGAGAGGGAGACTAGGGACTTCTATACCTACCAGCTCAAAAGCGCAAAAGGACTCCAAGTCGTTCTAAAGGGTATAGACCCATGTGTTGATCCCGCGGAGATAAAAACCGGTTTAATGGACAAAGGGTTCAAAATCAAGAGCGTAGTGAATATCAGAAACCGTGAAAAGATCCCTCAGCCCATGTTCAGGGTAGAATTGGAGCCTGGAGATGTTGTCTTAAAGAAAAACGAGTCCCATCCAATCTACAATCTCATTTATCTTCTGCATCGTAGAATTACCGTGGAGGAACCGCATAAGCGCATTGGACCCGTCCAGTGTGTTAATTGTCAAGAATTTGGCCACACCAAAGCGTACTGTAAATTGCCGTCTGTTTGTGTTGCGTGTGGGGAACTACATCCAACTGCTCTATGTAATAAGTCCAAAACTGACGTAAAAATAAAAAAATGCAGTAACTGCGGAGGTAATCATACCGCAAATTATAGAGGTTGTCCAATTTACACGCATTTGAAAGCCATAAGTACCAACAAGACGTCAGTATTACCTGATCATCATCAACAGCCTATTTTGGCATCGAGTGACAATTTCCCGCAATTGTTACGGTCCACTAGTCATGTAAACGCGCCTAGTTCTAGACAAGTTTCTTACGCTAACGTGGTTAAATCTAATATGCCAGGTTTGGAGCAGGCACCTAAATCACAATATTACGAGCCTAATATTAACACTCTAGAGACTACATTGCAGACACTTGTCCAAACCATGAACACTTTTACGACCACTATGACATCCATGATGCAGGAAATGCTGAAAATGCAATCCACTATCTTACAAGCCATTTTAAAAAAATGATTTGTTTAAAAATTTGTTTTTGGAATGCGAACGGCCTCCGCCAACATAAAAACGAACTGGAACACTTCCTGATGGATAAGCAGATTGATGTCATGATGATTGCTGAAACTCACTTGACGGCGACAGCGTACTTCAAAATTAATGGCTACGTGTTGTATGATACTAAAGATCCCCGCGGAAGAGCATGTGGAGGATCGGCAATTCTTATAAAGAACAGAATAAAACATTATTTAATGAACAACATATGTGAGGATTACCTACAAGCAACAAACATTTGTATTGAATTCTGTCAATACAATTTTGTTTTATCATCAATTTATTCGCCGCCTCGATTTTCAATAAAAGAACACCAATACTACAGCTTCTTCAATTCCCTTGGAGCTAGATTTTTAGTTGCTGGTGACTTTAACGCCAAACACACTTTTTGGGGTTCACGTCTGGTGACCCCGAAGGGTCGTGAACTCTTCAACACCATTGCCAAAATGGGATTAGATGTACTCTCAAGCGGGCACCCACCTACTGGCCGACGGACCGACGGAAGATTCCCGATGTTATTGACTTCGGAGTAGTGAAAAATATCCCTGTAGAATCGATACAAGTGGAGCCTTCATTAGACTTGTCTTCAGATCACTCTCCTTCTATTATTTCAATGCGTTTCCTTCAAGGGAATGGCTCTCCATTTCGGGACATATCTAAAACCAGAGTAAGTTGGATAAAGTATAAAAAGTATTTAAGTTCCCACTGCACGGAAAATGTAGTGTTGAGAACTACCGAGGATATTGATGGGTCGATTGGCAAGTTTACTGAGGACATACGAAGAGCTGTACATCACGCCTCCACATACGACGTTGAGTGCAGAAGTGGGACAAATAGAACTTATTTCGCTGAACTCGATCATCTCCTGTCAGAAAAAAGAAGAGTTAGAAGAGAGTGGCAAATCCACAGGTCTCCTGAACTGAAAGCTAGGCTACGGGTATGCAGAGATATACTAAGAAATTTCTTAGAAACCCAAAGAATGGCTTCACTTAAATCTTACTTGGAGGGTCTTGATAGTACCCCACAATCTGACTATTCGTTATGGAAGGCGGCACGAGGTTTAAAAAGACCAGTTAGAGGAAAGCCTCCTCTGCGAAATCCGACTGGTGACTGGGCTAGAAATGATTCCGAGAAGGGGACTTTATTTGTTAATCATTTGAGAAAAGTGTTTACTATAAACAACTCAAATAATGCATCTGATTTGCCTCCACTCGTTATTAGACCTCCTGTACCTCTAAGACTAAACTTTCGTGATGTCCAAAACGCTATTGGTACTCTGAACCTTAGAAAGGCTCCAGGTATGGATGAAATCAGCAATAAAATGCTTGTGGAGTTACCTCGTGTAGCAAGAAAGATTATGCTCTTTATCTTCAACGCTATTTTACGCCTAGAATACTATCCTGCAGATTGGAAGGTGTCTCTGATCACTATGATTCCTAAGTCAGGGAAGGACCACACCAAAGTGGAGTCATATAGGCCAATTAGCCTACTGCCGACAATTTCTAAACTGTTCGAAAAATTGTTAATGACTAAATTGACTCCAATTCTGAATGACACTGAATGTATTCCAAATCATCAATTCGGATTCAGAGCTAAACACAGTACCATCGAACAAACTCACAGATTGGTAAATGTGATAAGAGGGTCGTTTGAAGATAAAAAATACTGCTCCGCCCTTTTCATTGATGTGTCCCAAGCGTTTGACAAAGTTTGGCATGACGGTTTAATGCACAAAATAAAATCAACTTTGCCTGCTAACACCCATAAACTCATGGAAAGTTATTTATACGGTCGCAAATTTAAAATCAAAGAAGGTGATTTTTTAAGTACCGCTCAGCCAATTGAATCAGGTGTGCCACAGGGTAGCATACTGGGCCCTACTTTATATTTGATTTATGCCTCCGACATGCCGTCAGACCCCAAAATCCACACGTCAACTTTTGCAGACGATACAGCCTTTGTCAGCGTCCATAAGGACCACCAAGTTGCATCACGGAATTTGCAGAATTATGTTTATAAACTAGAGAATTGGCTAGAGCTTTGGAAAATCAGGGTAAATGAACAAAAATGTATTCATATCACTTTCACATTGCGAAAAGATACCTGCTCGTCCATCAGAATAAATAATCAAATTATTCCTCAACATAATGAAGTCAAATACCTCGGCATTCACCTCGACCGCCGTTTAACTTGGAAGTCTCATATTGAAGCGAAACTTACACAAATGAGATTAAAAGCAGTGCAACTTAATTGGTTAATCGGCAGAAACTCTACATTGAAATTGGATTGCAAACTTTTGTTGTACAATGCAATTCTAAAGCCAATCTGGTGTTATGGAATTCAATTATGGGGTACTGCCTCAGCATCAAACATTGAAAAAATTCAAAGGGGTCAAAATAAAATTCTACGTATAATTACTGCAGCACCATGGTATGTTAAAAATTCTCGAATCCACAAAGATCTAGGCGTGCCATTAGTAAAAGTCGAATTTACAAAATATGCGTCAAAGTATGTCAGCAAACTCGAACACCATCCAAACCCACTTGCACGAGACATCCTTAACTTTAGTGGCCACAATCGGTTGAGAAGGAGGGATACCCTTGCTTTAACTCAAGCGCAAAATAGATGACTGGATCAGCTGATGTGAAATTTTTTTAGTATCATAAAAATTTTTGTCTAGCACTGGCTGGGCTTATTATTTTCTTTTTAGTATTAAGATTTGAATACTTATTGTCATTTCAAATATGAAGATTCAATAAATGACTAACTGCAAAAAAAAAAAAAAAAAAAAAAAAAAAAAAAAAAAAAAACATATGGAACGATCTGCACAAAATTTTTAGATGTGATTTGGCTTCATTTACCACTACTTTGTGGTGAAATTTGAAATTTTCTAAATATTTCACTAACTTTCGTGTAGTTTAAGTAGTAATTTTTGCCCATTCCTCCTTGAGCACAGTTTTAATTTACAGATCATTCTTGTTTGAAATCTGGTGCCTGCGGACGTTTTGATCTAAAATTGCCCATAAGTTCTAAATATCATTCAAATCAGGGACTGTGCACTTTGGAGTAAATAGAACTTAAAAATGTAAAGGTATGTACATATTTTTGTCAATCGTACTTTCAGTAAACTGCAAGTTTCCTAGCTTGCGCCAAACGTAAGTTTGACCATCCGAGCCCAAGATATTAAACATAGACTCGTCCGTGCTGTAGCTGAATTGGTTAGCGCATTTGATCATTTAGCATGAGTTGGTATTTGTAGCCCGGGTTCGATTCCTAGCCGCTGCCACTCAAACAACATCAGTTTCTGCTAATTATCAGTTTTCTTTTCTATCCATCATAACTAATATTTATCACAGCGCCCTCCTTCGGTGGTATGGCATTCAAACGCCACCGAAGTATAATAATTAAATAAAGGCTTTAAAATCAAGCTTTAACATTAATGCGCCTACTCACCGCCAGAGGCGCTGCAATTCTGCACTAAAAACAAACATAATGCGCAATTGCAGAGAAGCTTTCTTCTTTCACCACCTTTACTTCTTCAACTATCCCCTGTCCAAAGAAAGTAACGCAAGTTACAAAAGTTTAGGCAAATTTTAAACGCGCTTGTTGATTTCTACTGTTAATAAAAGCTTTTTCCAAAGTATACAACGAAGTACAGCACTACAGGTTTTGTTGAGCTCATTTTTAACTTGCGTAGCGAATTTTAGAGCCGACAACTTAGGGTTCTACCTTATTTTTCTGACAATTTATAGTGTACAATTTTAGGTGCTTTTCTGTCTAAACGAAATAATTTGCACTGTATTTGCTTTTTCTGTTTTGTATTACCTAAGCCACATATTTTTCGGAGTTTTATTTTATACCAATACTTTCTTTTTAATTTAGGAGACCTATAAAACAAAATTCGAAAAAGTTCCGACAGATTTCTTTGCATAGAAGTTAAAGCCATTAAAATATTTTATGTCAAGTTGGTTGCAATAATATTGGAGCCATTATATACACATATACCAGGGGCCAAATTACCGCATTCGATATCGAGTAAAATTGATCGTAATTTTCTTATTTGAGATTATGGCATTCGATATCGAGCAAGAAATTTAGTACATTTTATCATAATTTCAATATCGAAATCATTTTTCGATACGATAGCTCATTCGATCACGAATGCGTTAATTTGGCCCCAGACTAATGTTTTGATGATCTTGCAATTAAAATAAGCCAAAGTTTAGAAAAATCTGTCTGTTTGAAAGATGATACTTAAAACATTTTTTATTTTAACCACAGAGTTGTGATATAATTGCCTGAGTTTATTAATATTTAAGATGTGACTAACATTTTTATGAAGGTTCACATATCAACTTTTGCACAAATTGTTAACTTTCTTTTGACAATATCCCAAGCCTTTGAGGTACATATAATTTTCTATTACATCGAACAGATTTTCACGATACCGATCAAAAATCGAGCCACAACTATACTGAAGATTGGTGGCGTCTAATAAGAGGCAGCAAACGTTTTCAAAGGCATTCTTTTAAATAAATATCCAAAGACAAAGTTAAAAAGTTACAAAACTACAAATTGCATTTAAAAAGAATTCTAAAGTTTTTATATATTTACATATATTTTGAGTGAACATGGGCATTCCTTCAAGTCGCTGCAACATAGCTATTTGAGTTCCATTTTTACATTTTATGTTTCACCATCCATAAAATTCTTTGGCGTGCTTACAATAGTCTTGTATTTACTAATTGTCGGAGAGACCTGAATTTTATTTTTTTTATATATTGAATTTTTTCATTTCCTGTACAACAAGACTAAGTCTTATATTTATAGTACAGGAACGCATTACGTTATAAACAATTTTATTATGAGTATAAACAAATTAGTTACAGAAAAACCTATATTGATAACATCTTACGTGAAAAAGTTAAATAAAAAATTTCTGAAACTATTAGCATTACTATTTATTTGTTGATTTCGTGGAAGATTGTTCCAAAGACGAGCGGCATGTACATAAAAGTGCCATTCAGACACTAGGTATTGATGTCGAGGTATTATAATATTTCGATTTCGAGACGATTGGAAGAAACGTATTTTTTCAAATATATATTTGGGGGTTTGAGTATTTATTATTTTGTGTAAGAATACAAGAATACGAATTTTTAATAGGCTATCAAGTGAAACTCCGTAAAGTTGATTGGAAACAGCAGAAACATGATCAAACCTTCTCAATCCATACACATATCTTATTATGTTGTTAAACAATATATTAAGCTTACTTTTACTACTTGAATCACAGCTTCCAAACAACTCGCACCCATAAATTAGAGAAGGAATCAGATACGTCTTGGCTAGTAAGGTTCTTATTCTTATTGGTGTAAAATATTGTGTAGACCAGAGAGCTCGTAACTTTATGTATGTTTGACCAACCAGTGAGTTTATATGATCAGTCCATGTCAGATTGCTATTGAAGATTATACCGAGATTTTTCGCTGAATTAACAATTTCAATTTTTTCGCCATTTAAAACAATATCTTCAGAAATGTAACGATTTAAGCTCCTTTTACATATCACAATGCATTTAGATTTGTGTGGATTCAAACAGAGTCCATTTGCACAAGCCCAGAGGTAAATTTTGTTTAAATCCTCATTTAGAGATGATATTCCTGAAGCTATATTTTGAACAGAGCTACTTAGAGTAAGTTGCACGTCATCTGCGTATAAATGGATGTTGCATTTAGAGAGTTGGTTTGGCAAATCATTTATATATAATGAAAATAAGAGTGGTCCTTAAATAGAGCCTTGAGGTACTCCTCTATTAAGGGATACGCTATCTGACCATGTATTGTTCACAAACACCGATTGTGTGCGGTTCGTAAGATACGAATATATAAGTTTAGCAGAAGTGTCGCTAAACCGAAAAAAGTGGTACAGTTTTTTAATGAGTATGTCATGGTCTACCGTATCGAACGCCTGAGAATGGTCTAGAAGTACTAAAAAATTCATACTACCTTCATCTAATCCTTGACGTATATTTTCGCTAACCTCCACAAGAGCCGTAACGCAGCTGTGATTCTGACGAAACCCCGATTGCGTGCTGGAAAGTAAACTATGAGTATCAATATATTCCATCATTTGTTTATACAAGAGCTTCTCTAAAACCTTCGATAGAAAACACAAGATAGCTATCGGTCTATATTCTCCATTCGATTTAGGTAATGGTATAATTTTTGCGTGTTTCCAGTTTAACGGATACGTACTTGACATTATAATAGTATTAAATAGATAAGTAACATACGGTAGAATCATAGGTAAAAGTAATCTTATAAACTTCGGGTGTATGTCATCAATTCCTACTGCATTTGATTTAATCAAAGAGCTTGTTGAAATAACGTCATATTGAGTAACGCACGAAAATTGGAAATGTTCACTAATTATTCCAGTATTTGTATTTGGCGAGCTTGAGGAAAAATTAAAAAAAGTGGGATTTGCCTGTACTACAGGTATGGCAGTGAAAGTTCTGTTAAGCATGTTTGCATCCACATTACAATCTGTACGATTATTAGTATTGCCAATTCCTATTTCGCGAATGATATTCCAAGTTTGTTGAGAATTGATTGCTGAGTCAAAGCGGTTGGAATAATATTCAGTTTTTGCCTGTTTAATATGTTTATTTACATTTTTCCTGGCATTGGAATATTGTAATTTTAGTTCAGGAGTTTTAAATCTTTTCCACCTGGCATATGCTAAGTCCCTCAATTGTATTGCATTCTTAACAGAATTTGAAAACCATGGTTTTTGAGTATGTACTGTTTTTTTATATTTTAGTGGTACTGTTTGATCGAAAAGATATTGAATATTGTGTTCCAGAAATGAAGATTGTTCATCAACGGTGTACATAAAATAGATATCATTCCAGGCAATATGGGAGCAATATTCATATAAAATATTAAGATCTAGATTCTTAAAGTCACGATAACTAAAACACTGTTCAATTTGTTGGATTTGAAAGTTATAAGTTAGGAATATTAGGTCATGCTTAGAAAAACACGGAGCAGATATTTGATCATACAGAACTATATTCGTAGTATTGGACACAAAGAAAAGATCAATCAGCGTGCTTGCTGTGGATGTATGGTGCGTTGGATTAATCATGTTGACTGGAAAAAGACCAAGCGATAACATATTATCATGCAGCGTCGTCTCCACTAATACGTTTGAATTAAAATCACCAGTAATGACTATATCATTATACACTGTGGCGAGAGTTTCTAGTGTTGAATACAAAACAGTTAATGGTATTCTCTTATTTGGCCTATAAATACAACCTACCAGCATCTTTTTGCCAAATGAAAAAATTTCGATAAATATAAACTCAACCGCTTGCTCAGTTGTACTGTATGCCAAAGATGACTTGTTGCATATTTTGCAAGAAATGCTATTCTTAGTAAAAATGGCCACACCGCCACCATGACTTCCTCTATCATCTCTAAATACCTTGTACCCATTGGGACATATATTATTATCTGGGGTTGATGTTAACAGCCATGTTTCCGAAACACAAATAACATCAATACCAGAGTTCTCAAAAACAATTTTAAATTCATCCAATTTATTATTTAAACTTTGTGCATTTATGTGTACAATTTTAAAACCTCTTTTATAGTTAGCCAAAATTCTAACCATATTCATTGTTAAGTCTTTGGACCTTCCACGATCATCACTGATAAAAGTCATAAAAGTGCATAATAATGTGTGTAATGCTAATAAAATCAGAAATTATATAATATAAAGATAATATTAAATTAAGAAATTGAATCATTGTAATTGAAGCAAAAATAACAAAGTATTGAAAATGTAAAACTAAATTAAATGTTGAAGTCAGATAAAATAATAAAGTCATGTATTGAAATAGTAAAATTAAATTAAATGTTGAAGTCAGATAAAATAATAAAGTCATGTAATAATTAAAGAAATTCAAGACAATTTTCAAAACAATTAGTAAAGCAGCAAACAAATATAGAGTCATTATCATAAGGTCATTAAAAAACTTGTGTAGTACAGCGAAAAAACTGTCTCAATTGCTCTGGAAAAATAATTTTGTTGGGTTCATCATTCTCATGTTGCTTAATGTAGACAATTCCCCTCAGAGTATAAACTGATTTCAATAGCATATCCTTTTTTAGTCCAATCGCTGTTTTAAATATACCATAATTGTGCGGGGTAAGGTTTTCATTGATGTAAAAACTCTTATCACTTTGGAAACCGGCATCGGACAATCGTAGCGGCGATTTAAATTTACGACGATGAGCTGCAACAGTTCTCAGAAAATAGTTTTTCTCATACGCCGTGTTAAATTTTATAACAATGGGTGGATCAATAACTCTTCCTTGGTTGTTGTAGTGTTTTACACGAAAAATAGATTTAATCACAGGCATAGTAGTGTTTAGAGAGTTGCATATATTTTCATAAATTTTATTTAAGTCTTCATTGTTATAAAAAGGTATGCCAGTTATGCGTACTTCAGACGCCACCATAGAATTTTCATGATTTAAACATTTAATTTTTAAATTTTCAACGTCAGATTTTAATTGATCAATTTCCGTATTGGCCGTCTCTAATCTATTTATTCTATCATTTAATTCTTTTAATTCGCCTTTCACTTCATTTATAATCTCACATTTTAAGTCTTTAAATTTTTGTTCAATTTCAATTATTAAAACTCTCTTACTTTCCGCGATCATATCTTTTATTATTTCAGCTTGCTCTTTCATATAACTGTCTTGTTTAGTAAATTTTGCATCCAGCCAATTCCACAAACGACTGCGTGAGCAAGAGTCATTTGCGCTTGAAAAAATAAGATCTGCAGGAGCATTATCAGATAACGGACTAAGCTCAGCTTTATCTGCTGTTCTCTTAGCTCTGTCGGCAGACAACAAGCTTTGAGAGATTTCTGTTGTTGTTTTCTTTGTTCTACGTGTTGACATAATTATGTATATTAAGTACAATGTTTTATATTTATTTTTATTATCTCTTGTTATTCTCTCGTATTATTATTATTGATTGTTTATGATTGTTGTTGTATTTATATTTTGTTTTTAACACTTTAGAGCATAGCTGCCAGATTTGACGATTTATCGTCATTTTGACGATTTTTGGTTTCAAAAATAGCAAAATGACGATTTGACGATTTTTTCATTGAAAGTGACGATTTTCTGAATTATTAAAAATTTCTATCATTTGTTAGTTTTATTAATGTTTTTGTTACCAAATTCTCTCTTTTTTTGAGACAACAACTATTGTTCTCATTTAATATCATAAATATTAAGAAGAAAATGACAAATTTCAAAAACAAAACTAAGTGATAGTAGTGTTTTCTTAATTATTTTTGTTAAGTTCAAGTAAAATAATTCCAAATAATATTGAGACAGGATAGTCGAAATTACTTATTTATCTGTAAACATAAAAATCAATTTTAAATACTGAATTCCACGAACTAATATTTTAAGAGGAAACAATTTCTGAATTCCACGAGGAAATTCTTCTACAAAAACTTCTCCTATTTTAACAAAACGTTGAAAGCATATTCAGCCAGTACCTCTCGTATATGATGGATGAATTGAATTCTATACGCAAAATGATATTTAAAACTTAATAAAATAAATTGTCCTGACATACGTTAAATCAATTTTCGTACTTTTTAATGTAAATCAACATGCATGAAAAAAAAAACAAAAGGAAATAAGACTTTGTACCTCTTTTGTTCTTATTTCCCTTCTCATCCAAAAATACTTGCCTTGACGAGTCAGAAGTGAAAACGGACTAAGATATTATAAAAATATTACACAAGTTGTGTTTAACATTATATGTTTTGTGATTTGTTATGTAAAAAGTTAAAATTTATGTATTTTGATATGTATTGTACAAGAGACTATATAAAATTTAATTTTTATGTTTTCGTTTAAATAAAAATTTCAAAATACCATTAGAAATAGTGACTTTTTATTTTTCCGATTTTTTTGACGATTTTTAAAATTCGAAATGACGATTTTTTTCTTTTTTATCGGGATTTTGACGATTTTTTCCGAAATTCATCTGGCAGCCCTGCTTTAGAGTTTATTGTACTTTGGGTTATTGTAAGAGAAAACAAAAAATAGATTTTTTTGGTTTTTACACTTAGATTTATTATATGTATGTATTGTTTTAATTTTGCAATTTTTTTGTTGTTAATGTTTTGTTTTGTTGCATTTAAATTATCTTATTGTTCTTTTTGTTCGATATTTTGTGCAATTTGTTTATTTTTAAATCTTGTTTTAACTTTCGTAATTTATTTGCAAGTTCTTGGTTTAATTTAATAACATTTTAGTTTGAAGCATTAAACCTGACAATTTTCATGGAATTTGTATACGAGTTTATTTCTATTTTGATATTTCATTGGTTATCACTTGTACAACTACATATGTATACATTTATTATAGTTACATATCGATGGTCTCATGTAGAAAAGCCCTAACTCGCATATTTGAAACTTTACAGGAGTAGGTAAAAACATAATAGAAACTGTAATATTCAACATGTCACTTTTTTTGTACAACTGCTTATAAAAGCGTTATTTTTTACACTATTGCAATGTTTTATGGACAAAATGCAAATACATATTTGTCCACAAATGTTACCTACATACATAACTGTGCACTATGGACGAAATCGCGATTTTAGCTTCACCAAATTTGGTGTGTAGACTTCTAATGATTTTTTTTTTACGGACTTCTACTGACAAAAAATGAGCGGTCTATGCTCTCTTTCCCCTATACCAAAACCCAAATTGTCGGCAAAAATATCCACCAAAAAGATAGATTCATCAAATTTTGTATACAGACTTCTATTGACAAAAAAAAAAAAAAAACTTGAGAAAAAATTCAATTATTTTTTAATTCATAAATTTCTAATTTTAAAGAAGTTGTAAATGTTTATGAATTAATTTGAAAGTAAGAAAATTGTGGAAACATATTCTCAGTATTAATTATTCATGGTCTGTTTCTTCGTTTTCATTCGCTTCTAATTCAAATGAATAATTACACAGTGCAACAACCAAAATCCGAATGGGATGAGACCAAATACAAATGATAGCTGACATTGTCCATAACAAAACCTCCAAGGGATTTTTTTGGTTCAGTGCTAGAATTTTTTTTACAAGCATTTGAAATTTGTGATTTTGGAACCCTGGCTAACGAGAAAAACTCATTACAATTTTGATAAAATAATGGCTATATATTTTTACTATCCGGGAGAAATGTGATATATTTATGTTTATGGGGTCGGGGAATCCATTTTTGATATTATGTTTTACCTAAAACTAACGCTTGGTGGCGCTGTCATACAATTTACGTTATTATTTGTAGACTTTCATAGAAAAAACGGTGCATATGCTTTCTTGAGGCTGAATAATCAATTTTTGTTGTTGGATTTATTTTAAAATATAATTATAATGATTTTACAAAGTACATTTTATTACTGCCAGTACGTTTCTTTAAAAAAAATGCTGTTTTCATGGAAAAAATTAGTTTTTATTGGAATTACCTATTTTCTATTACAAAAAAAACGTTTTATTTCAAACTATTATATTTTTATAAAAATGTACATATATTACTTTATTTATCTTTGAAAAATTGCAAAGAAAAAAAAATATAAAATCGGTTCATTAATTTATTTCGTTTGAAAATACAAGTTTCTATATTCATTTGAGATCAGACAGCATTAACATTTTGTCCGTAAAGTTTGCTATTTCACCTTCTGAGATCATATCAGTTGTCAAACTCAAATGAGAAATCAGATAGTGTACAGATAGCTTAAGATGACATTGAGGAACTAGGAGTAAACACGTCCTTAAAAATTCATTTTCTCCATCAACATATGGATTGGTTTGAAAACCAACTTTCAACCGAATCAGATGAGCAAGGTGAACGTTTTCATCAAGTGACTTTAACAATTGAAAACAAGGAATAGAGGAAAAAAACTAGACGCTATGTTAGGTGATTTATGCTGGTGGTTAAAGAGAACCACAGATGAAGACAATAGTGACGAAGAGCAAGAACTAGATATATACACAGATCCACAACCCTCTACTTCTTCAAACAATACAAACTGACAGTGATAGTAATGCAGATCCAAAATGATATAATATATATAATAAGTTATAATTCATTTTAATAAAACATTTTTTTTTTTTTTTTTTAGAGAGAAGTAACACTCAGGCAATTAATATGCCTATATATAATTGCGTTAATTTCTTTGGAAAGGGGATAGTTGAAGAAGTAAATGTGGTGAAAGAAGAAAGCTTTTTTATATCACAACTCTGCAATTGCGCATTATGTAATAAAAAATAGGTAATTCCAATAAAAACTAATTTTTTCCATGAAAACAGCATTTTTTTTAAAGAAACTTACTGGCAATAATAAAATGTACTTTGTAAAATCATTATAATTATATTCTAAAATAAATCCAACAACAAAAACTGATTATTCAGCCTCAAGAAAGCATATGCACCGTTTTTTCTATGAAAGTCTACAAATAATAACGCAAATTGTATGACAGCGCCACCTAGCGTTAGTTTTAGGTAAAACATAATATCAAAAATGGATTCCCCGACCCCATAAACATAAATATATCACATTTCTCCCGGATAGTAAAAATATATAGCCATTATTTTATCAAAATTGTAATGAGTTTTTCTCGTTAGCCAGGGTTCCAAAATCACAAATTTCAAATGCTTGTAAAAAAAATTCTAGCACTGAACCAAAAAAATCCCTTGGAGGTTTTGTTATGGACAATGTCAGCTATCATTTGTATTTGGTCTCATCCCATTCGGATTCCAAAAGTTTCATTTTGTGTCACAGTGTTATTTAACGACTCTAATATATCATCAGAATCAAAACTATAATTGCAGCTGGATGCTGCTTAAGATGTTGAAGGAAATAATAGTTCTGGTGGTAATTCAGGCATTTTAAAAAGATCAATGACGAGGAAACTAAAGTTTTTTTGAACTATTTATACGTTCTTGCACACATGAATTAGAAATATATGGGTCAGAGCTATTCATAGCTCTGTGATACATGTCAAGTATGTTGTGCACTCTTGAATCCTTTCGAGCGTGACCAGTTCTATCTTCTTTATAATATTTGTTGCACGCCTCAGATGCACTTTCTGCAAAGCAACCTACGGGAACTACTGAAGTCTAAATTATTTGTGACGAATGCACTAATATTTTGTGTATTGTGGCAGACATCGAGTACCATTTTGATTTTAATACAATGAGCTCGAAACCTTTGAGCATCAATTTTAAATTCAGAGGAGAGAACAATTAAGATTATGTGTAAATGTTTCAAAAAGTCAATATTTATAGTAGTAATAGATGCTAAAGATCTGTGAGATAAAATGCTCTTCTAGCTGTATTGCCATCGTTGGTGTTCCCGCAGCCATTTGCTGTCGGCTTATCGACATGAAGCCCCATTTGAAGCAAAAACTGGTTTTGAATTTTGTGTTTATTTTTTGCCAGAATTATCTTCTCTTTCGTTCCACAAACTTTCCATTTTTTAAATCTAGCTTGTATGAAATTTTTAAAACAAACTAGAAACGATCGCATGCAATGGGCTTACTTACTCCTTCGCTTCAAAATTAGGAGAATCAAAGTTTCTTATAGTTTGAAATTCCTTTGGACCGGCATTAACAGATGGGACATTGTTGTGCACTTTTAGTGTTTGTCAATACATTTAAGACTTTCCCATCTATTAATGTCATATATAAATTATATTTTACTTAAAATTTTTCCTATTACCTAAGCTGTGTTCACATTATGTGTATTTGTAATGTGGAATGTCACTTTTCTACCACATGTAAAAATTTGAGTTTTAAGGCCTAACTATAATATGCATAAGCAAGCTTAAGCAAATTGCAAAAGTTAACGAAAAGGCTGTTAAATACATAACCAGTTCAGTACTGCGATTCACTAACTTTTAACGATCCGACAATCGTAACATTTGTCGATATAAAGAGTCGTTTGCAGTAACGATTGTGTGATTCTGTAACTTTTTTTTAACGATAGTATACAGCTGTTTTTTTGTACTCATTTAATTTAATAAAATGTGGCACCTCTGTGTACAGTGTCAAAATAAGCGAAAAGCACAAAAGAGAATGGAAAAAAACAAATAGAATTGTGCATAATTTGGGAGTTTTGTTTATTTTTGTAAATTTTGACTTAAGTAAGGGAAGTAAAAAAATGTATGATTTAATTATCTTTTTATTTTATCTAGGCGTGCCATTAGTAAAAGTCGAATTTACAAAATATGCGTCAAAGTACGTCAGCAAACTTGAACACCATCCAAACCCACTTGCACGAGACATCCTTAACTTTAGTGGCCACAATCGGTTGAGAAGGAGGGATACCCTTGCTTTAACTCAAGCGCAAAACAGATGACTGGATCAGTGGATATAAATTTTTTGTAGTATCAAAATAAACTTATATACACACTTTATATAATAAATAAACACAAAATAAACTTATACTTATACTTTATATAATAAATACACTTTATCGATAAAATAAACACAACTAAAATTGTTGTTGCTAATATAATACTATGTTTCCACGACGACTTGAATCCCCGGCTTCGCCTTCTGAATCATGTTTATGAATCTGCTGTTTACATGACTAATAAACTTGATTCGGTTTGACAGTTGTCTTTAACAGACAGAATATACAATTTGTGGAAAATAATTTTTTTTAATGGACAAACAAAAGTGAGTGGAAATTAGTTAGCTTATTTGAAAAAAAACATACATTCGTACGTATTTACTTTCTTTACTTCCAGCAACAAGAAAATAATTTGCTTTGTTTACAATAATATTAAATTTTTACAGCTAGTGCAGATAAACTTGCGATAAAAATTAGAGAAGAGTGCAATTTTTCGGGCTTCGCAAGTTAATTCAATATGAATCTACTTGATTCGCTCCTAAAATTTTGTATGGTTAAGCAAGTTGTTTCGCACATGATTGGGGTGTGAAGCATGAATAGAGAGCGAAGCATGTACCGTGGAAACGTAGTATAATACTATGTTTCCACTACGACTTGAATCGCCTGCTTCGCTCTCTGAATCATGTTTATGAATCATGCTGTTTACATGACCAAAAAACTTGATTCGATTTGACAGTTGTTTTTAATAAACAAACAGAATAAAAAAAAAAACAGACTTTACAATTTGTGGAAAATATTTTTTAATGGACAAAAAAACAGTGGAAATTAGTTAGCTTATTTGAAAAAAAACACATTCGAACGTATTTACTTTCTTTACTTCCAGCAACAAGAAAATAATTTGCTTTGTTTACAATAATATTAAATTTTTACAGCTAGTGCAGATAAACTTGCGATTAAAATTAGAGAAGAGTGCAATTTTTCGTGCTTCGTAAGTAGATTCAATATGAATGACAAATACACATAATGTGAACACAGCTTTGTGTGTAGTGTAGTGGTTCCAATTTCATAATCTGCTTATTTATTTTTTGGTTTTCAGTTAAAATGTGTTTTTTTATTTCTTTAACAAACTCCACTTTTAAAGGTCTACAAAAGCGTACTGACTGTTGAAATCATTTTTATTGGAATGACTGATGTCACAAATAGGGACTGATCGAAACTTTCCGAAGTATTTTCCACAAATTTTTGTTTAAACAAGCTGTGACCGGTTGAACCATCAAATCCGTAGTTCAATATTCTTCAACATCCATTGTACACAATACTTCATCTTGATATGCAAGAATTCTTTTAGCTGTGTGGTCTACCAAATTTTGTAACGATACTTCGACAGATCTTTCATTCACTTTGATTTCATTCGGTGTACATTTCAATTTGCTTTTATCAATTTTATCATAAAACGGATAAATACTACTATTGTGTTTTATGTTTAATTGACACATATTTAAGTATGTACTGCTTTTTAGTTAATCCGTTTTCTAAAAAAAACATTAGAGCTTCATCAGGCGCTACTGGCGAAATTTCTTTATGGCTAGTATTAGCAACTTCCTTGAATTTTGAATGGTTGTAGGACAAATTTCAAATCCGTTGCGTGGGATTTTTTGCCAGATATAGAGGCAGCATGAACTAATAATTGCACAATGTCTCCTTGCTGGGAAGCTAATTCGGAAGCTATTCTCCTTTTATTTTTTGCAGCTATAATCATAACTCAGTTTTGGTCGCCCGATAGCATTAATCTTCTTTGGTATAACAAAAATTGTTTCTCGACCAAAACATTCCTTATTATATTTTCTAAATGCTTTCTCATTTCTGGATTGTTTATCCCATTTTAGTTTAATAAAATTAAATAAAGCTCGTAACTTTAGTACATATTGATTTTCTTAATTCACTTTCAATTTTGTATGTAATTCAAAACATTCCTGTTGTTTCTTAACCAAAACTTAAATATTTCAGAATTTTTGAACCTAGCGTTTCTACAAAAATATTATAAACTTGTTCATTAGCAGTCAAGAATGATAACATCCCAAGTTGCTCCAATAATTTCTAACGAATTTTGCATATTAATTTTTAGCAAATATTCGTAGACTGATTAAGTGACGGCAGCACCAGTTCCATCTTCATAGCTCTCAATTTTTCAACGTTCTTCGCCGTGGGCACAATGGCCAAATGATCAACTTTATATTTTTCAGCAATTTCGGGAAGTAGCTTTCCAATCCAATGCAAAACAAATGTTTCAGTGACCTAAAAAACTTGAGCTCAAAGAAAAACTTATAACTTCGCCAAAATAAAAAAAAATTTACCTTGAAATTTTCAATAATTTCTTTGCCATGACCCGACGAAATTTTTTACGGCGTTCACGCAAACTTGTGCAATTCAGAAGAAAATCCTCAGTTGCCACTGATGAAGTATATAGCAACTAAAGATGACATATTGCCACATACGCCTATAAAATTCTTCTTTCCTCGTTTTTGAATCAGCTTATTGGAGCAACTTGGGATGTTATCATTCTTAATAACCCTTTTAATTTCTATTGGGGTATCCACAAGGTGTGCTATCATGTTATATTGTCATAATGTTCTAACATTTTACAATGGTTTAAAAATATTGTTGTTGCTTTGTAAACAAAAAGTGTCTTAAATTGATAGAACTTTGCTTGCTATGTTTATTGTGCTGTCGTAATTAATCAGAAGAGACCTGCGCTGAGCAGTTTGCCATCACAACATCTAAAATGTATTTTTCGCACAAACTGGCTATTATTTTAGGTTTTTCACTTATTTTTGGCATTGTGGAAAACAATATTAATTTTTATATTTGTTTTAAATCAGCTGATTTAAATTCAAAATAGCACACTGAATTATGAGGGGTTGTTCACAGCAGTCGTATTTTTTCATGTTATTATTTTAAGACATATGACTTTATGACACCTTGTGAATCCCCCATATAAATATTTTTTTCTTACTCTAATAGCAGAAACATCTTGCATTTTTGCAACTTAGAGCTCAATTAAAAATTATAATATACATTGTGTTTTACAGCGTTAATACAGCTAACAACTAATCAATTTTTGATAATTTTTAGTTAGGCTTGAGTTCATTAAATTTAATTTTCATTAAATTATTATTTTTACTGAAAATTTTACTTATTTAGAAAAATTAATTTTATGATAACTAAAAAAATTATTTTTACATTTTTAGGTTGTTTTTATTTTTTTTCTTTAGGGTTTTATATTTTAAATTATTACCCAACAAATTAAAATATTTTTTTTTTAAATTAATTTTTTAAATTTTCTGTAAAATATTCATCCACTACCATAAAATTGATTTTCTACTAATTTTAACTTTGATAACCCATAAGTAGGCCCCTACAAAGCGTAGCACCCTTTCCAAACGCTCATTTCATAGGCTGCACAGTTATCTATGATATGCTATAAAATAAAAATAGAAAATTATAAAAATGTTTACTTATTTTTTTTTAGTAGTTTATGGCCAGAAGTCTGGAGTTATTGGGGAAAATTTATAAAAAAGGCGATAAATGACACTTTTTTGAATAAAAACAAAAATGGGATACCTTCACTTAATTGTAAATAAATAAATAAATAAATTCTTAATTTTTCTAAATTTGTTTCATCAAAATCGGACAAGTGGTTCTCGAGTTATATTAAACTACGTTTTTGCCAAAATGTTACAACTAAGCCAAAAAACATCAAGATAAGGAACAAATTTAAAAGGTCATAAAAAAAACTGACACATACAAACGCCAAACCCTTTGAGGGTTTTACTATACTGACCTAGTACCATCACCCTGACTTGGAATTTCTCACCCCCAGACAATAATCCCAAAAATGTTCCACAGTGTTATTGATTTACCAGGAGAAACACAAAGCAAACAAGTAATTTTTTTTATCATTATACATTTAATAAATACATCAATCAATACAAAAAAAAAATATGGCGATGCGTTACCTATTTTTCGTGATATTACACCTGAAATCACAACAAATTGACTAAAAATTGTGTGTTTTTTTGAAAACCGAAAGTCGGTCAACTTTGAATGGCTATATCTTCTAAACTAAAAATGCGATATTATTAACAGTGGCATATTTGAAATTGTTGAAAAGTTTCCTATAACATGGGTTTATTCAAAACTTCGTCGGCGCTCATGAAAATTTTGATTTTTGCAACCTCGTGTGCTTTACGGGCGCCAGTGTGCGTTGTAAGAAAAAGCATTTTCAGTACATTGGAAGACAAAAATGTTTTCAGACATCTAACAATCGTGTAAACACACAATTTTGTCATTGTCATTATTTTCTTTCATTGTCATATGTGCAAAGTTTATGCATCTGCCAATGGCAGCATTGTCATAGAAATTATTTCTAAATTCAACTCTGTATATACATAAATAATAAACAAACAAGTGTGCATTGATAAAATTTTTGAAAAAAGTGGAAGAAAATTAAAGAATTAAATTAAAGTGTGCATTAATAAAATTTTTAAACACACACACAGAGCTGCAAAACGAATTTGCCAATGCCACACAAGAATCTGACAACCGTGTAAACTGACAATTTCGGTTGACAGATAAATTTATTGTGTGACAATTGCGTAAACTGACAATTTACCATTTGCTAAAAATTTTTCAATGTCAGTGCATTGCTAGCACATTGCTAGATCTGACAATGTTGTAATATCTGACGATCGTGGACACATAGCTTAAGAAATATGTAAACATTAACAGCTGTTTCAACATAAACAGGGTTTCAAATAGCAATTATTTTTTAAGTTTTTTCTTATCAATATGTTGGGTATCGAACACCATCAAAAAAATTTTAAAAATTTTTAAGTTGAAAAATTGAGTTTTTGCCGCTAAAATTCCGATTTCGCCCATAGTGCTGTGGCACAGTTTAATATCATGCGTTGAATAGAATTTCACTTAGTGTGCAGAGGGATTAATAAAATTTTAAATTGCATCTACGTGAATAAGTATGCTTTTGATTGTGTTTTTCTTTTATTTTTTTTGGGAGGGGGGATTTTCATTATTACAACTCAATGATTTTGAATTAAAAAAATTAACGAAACGTTTATTGTTTTTATTTCTCTTCGACACAATACTGGTTTCCCTGGCAGTATTGCACATATCCTTGTATCATTAGTGTTACAGGAAAACAGAAAATAGAAAAATACACAAACAAACATTCATACAATATAATAAAGGGGTTTTTTTTATATATATGTAAGTTTTACCCTGTATACAAGATGTTCATACAAAAATAAAAATTGTTTAAAATATGAATGACAAAACAACAAAATGTACACATTTGTAATTGAAATGCACGCCTTAGTTGTCGTAGATGCCAAGTCAGCTCTATATAATTTGGTAAAACAGTTTATTTCCACATAAATACACAATAGGGGATAGCTGATGATGATATATATGTACATACATACATACATATAACTATACACACTTGGTTCGCAATACGAAACGTGTGTAAAAAATTAATTCGTCGCAAGATTTGTATGTTCAAATCTACCACATAATGAATGTGTTCAATTTGTTTGTTGTGTAGAGACTTTCTTTCTTTCTTTCTTTTTATGTTGCATCCATCACAAAAGAGGTGATGATTGCCTTAACTTTATTGTAAAAATATACATCAAATCTTTCATCAGTTATATGGCGATTTCGTCAAGGCAACTAGCTTGTGGCAACAACGCGAAAAGTGTCAATGCTGCTGAGTGCTGTTTATCAGCCAAACTAATCTTTCTTGAAACGTAAAATGAATTTGGATTTAGTCCTTGTGAATTGGTTTGTACCAAAATGAATAATTTTCCTAAGACGAGAACTAGTGATAATTTATTGATATACTCGTACATACATATGTGTAATAGCATAAAAGTTTAATTAATTAGGTTTGATTTAGTAAAAATGTGAATTTTAAACTACTTTTCGCAACTACATAGTATACTAGCGTAGAAAGTGTCAAACTATTGTGGACTTGGTATAATAGTCCATCTATATAATGTTAACGTTTAATCGGATAACGTTAACCTGTACACGCAGAGAAAAAATATAGTTGTGCATGTTTAGCACAACTATTTCAACATTTTTTGAAAATATTATGGTCACTGTAATTATTTATATGATTTCTGCAACAATGATATGGTTAAGTTACCATTCACATGATTATAGCAATCATAAATATATGATTATGGCAATTATGTAATGTTTATGGTGATCAGTTTTATGATGAAAGATTATATCATAATATGTTGTTCTCTATCATAATATACTGACCATGACCATGATATTGTTGAAAAACTTGTAAAAATGTTAACATTGCTGGCGTAAACATATACATTTTTTTTTTTTTTTTTTTTTTTGCATATTCTTTTTATTGTATCTTCATTTTAAATGAACTAACAATAGGTATTCAAATCTTAAAACTAAAGTTAATTAAGATAAGTCCAGCCAATGCTAGGCAAAATCTAGTTTTCAAATTCGATAGGATATAATGAGCAACTTGTATTTATTCATCTGAGAGCGGTGGTGTCCCTCCTTCTCAAACGGCTATGACCGGGATGTTGTAAGATGTCTCGAGCGAGAGGATTTGGATGAGTTTCCAGCTTACCCAAATAAAGGGCCACGTGTTTAGTTATTTCCCATTTGACAAGTGGAACATCAAGATCGTTGTGTATGTTGTTGTTTTTAATATACCAAGGAGCGGTAGTTATCATTCGTAGAATTTTGTTTTGACGGCGTTGAATTTTCTCAATATTGGAGTTGGAGGCAGTGCCCCATAACTGGATACCATAGCACCAAATTGGCTTTAAGATTGAGTTGTAGAGTAGAAGCTTACAATCGAGCCGAAGGACGGAGTTTCTGCCGATGAGCCAATGAATTTGGGCTGCTTTCAGTTTCATTTGAGTCAGCTTAGCATCTATATGTGGTTTCCATGTGAGGCGACGGTCCAGATGAATACCAAGATATTTCACGTGTGAGTTTTGAGGCACTATATGGTCATTAATACGAATAGGGGGACATGATTCCCTACGTAGAGTAAATGTTACGTGGGTGCATTTCTGTTCATTTATTTTTATTCCCCATTGTCTTGCCCATTTCTCCACTTGCGTTACGTGGTGCTGTAATTGAATCGAGGCATCTTTTGGATCTTTGTGAGTACTGAGAAATGCCGTATCATCAGCAAATGTTGACGTGTGAATTTCATTGCTTGTTGGCATGTCTGCTGTGTACAGCAAGTATAGAATTGGTCCTAAGATACTACCTTGAGGGACGCCAGCACCTATAGGTTGAGGACGGCTTAAATAATCACCTTCTTTAATCATAAACTGACGGTCGATTAAGTATTTCCATAGTAGGTGTTGAAGATTCACCGGCAAGTTCTGCTTTAATTTAGATATCAGGCCTTCATGCCATACTTTGTCGAAAGCTTGAGAGACGTCAATAAAGAGTGCCGAACAGTATCTCTTTTCCTCAAAGGTTTTTCTTATGACTTGTACCAATCTATGTGTTTGTTCTATTGTACTGTGTTGACGTCTGAAGCCAAACTGGTGATTGGGAATGCAGTTGTTTTCATTCAAAATCGGAGTCAGCTTGGTTATAAGCAATTTCTCGAATAATTTGGACATTGTTGGTAATAGACTTATTGGCCTATACGACTCAACTTTGCAAGGATCTTTTCCCGGCTTAGGAATCATCTTTACTAGTGCACTTTTCCAAACCGGAGGGTAGTACTCAAGCCGTAAGATGGCATTAAAAAGAAAGAGGATTAATCTTTTTGCAATGCGAGGCAGCTCATAAATCATTTTATTGCTGATTTTATCAAACCCAGGTGCTTTTTTAACATTTAAATTATCAATAGCCTCAACAACCTCCAGATATTGAAATCTTATTTGTACAGGTGGTCTGGCAACAACAGGCGGTAGTTCGCTAATGTCAGTATCCGTATTGGGAGTGAATACATTTTTTAAATGACTTACGAAAAGGTTGCCTTTTTCTTCGTTATTTCGTGCCCAAGATCCGTTCAAAGTACGCAGTGGAGGTTTTGCGATTACGGGTTTTCTCAGATTTCGGACTGCACGCCATAATGAATAATTTGACTGGGAAGTTGCGTCTAGACCTTCCAGATGTTGTTTGAGAGACGCTGCTTTTTGCGCTTCTAGCAAGATCCTAAGGTTTTTGGTACATTCTCTCAACCTAGTTTTAAGTTGGGGCGATCTGTGTTGTTGCCACTCTCTTCGGACTCTCCTTTTTTCAGACAATAGTTGCTCAACATCTGCAGAAAAAACTCTGTTGTACCTATTCGGGCGGTAAGTGGAAGAAGCATGTTCTGCGGCTTTCTCGACATGTTCATTAAGACTTTTTATACAGGCATCGATGTCTTCAGCAGTTTTTAACGGGAGTTTCTCTGTGCAGTGAGTGCTGATGTATTTTTTGTATTTTAACCAATTCAGACGTTTGACAAGAAGTAAGGCATCAGTTACGCTTTGCTGAGGACTTCTGATGGTGATTACAGTGGGTGAGTGATCTGAAGAAAGATCCAGTGAAGCCTCGACTTCAATGAGTTCCGGGGATACCCCTTTCGCCACGCCGAAATCGATAACGTCAGGAATTTTTTGCTGGTCAGTTGGCCAATAAGTTGGTTGACCAGTTGAAATCACATTCAGTCCCATTTCAGACAGGGAGTCGTACAAGATACGACCTTTAGGGCTAACGAGTCGTGAGCCCCAGAATGTATGCTTAGCATTGTAGTCGCCAGCCGCTATGAAACGGCTACCTAGTGATTTGTAAAAATCTCTATACTGATCTTTTGTTATTGAAAATCTGGGCGGACAGTAAACTGACGAAATCACGAGGTTTTGACAAAAGTTCTCAATACAGATGTTTGTTGCTTGAAGGTAGCACTCTGAAAGACCACCCAATGAATGGTGTTTGATTCGCGATTTGACCAATATTGCCGAGCCACCACATGATCTATCTCTGGGGTCCTTGGTGTCGTAGAATGTATAACCACTTATTTTAAAAATGCTTCTCGACGTCATATGAGTCTCGGAAATCAGCATTACATCAATTTTCTTATTAAAAAGAAAATATTCAAGTTCATTTTTGTGTTGGCGTATGCCGTTTGCGTTCCAGAAACATATTTTGAGACAGTTCATGGTCTATTAAGTATGGCCTGCAGTAGCGTGGATTGCATTTTTTGCATCTCCTGCATCATACTTGTCATGCTTGTCATGAAATGATTCATGGATTGCGCCAGATTCTCCATTATACCTTCAAGACGGCTAAAATTATGGCTGTTTGTATCATTTATTGGTGATTCATTTTGCACTGTTGGTTGGTTAGATCTTAGCACGTTGGCATATGAAAATTGGCTAGTGGATGCTTGTGCTACGGGGGGAATAATTGTAATAGGTACTTTTGTCGTCTGAGTAGGGGTAGAAGCGGGTTTGTTGATCAAGGAGCGTTTAACGACCCCGAAAACAGGGCAACCCCTGTAGTTGGCAGTGTGGTTTCCACCGCAATTGCTGCATCTTTTTACCCTGGAATCATCCTTAGGTTTATCGCACTTTGAGGTGTCATGAAGATCCCCACAAACAACACAAACAGTAGGCAACTTACAATAAGATTTGGTGTGACTATATTCTTGGCAGTTCGAACACTGTACTGGGCCAGATCGCTTATGAGGTTCTTCCACTGTAACTCTTCGGTGCATTATGAATTTCAAGTCATATATAGGATGTGTTTCATTTTTCTTCAGCTTAACATCACCAGGTTCTAACTCCACTCTAAATAATGGTTGAGGGATCCTATCTCTGTTTCTTATATTTGATACGGCCTTGATTTTAAAGCCTTTGTCGGCCAAACTACTCTTAATCTCCTCAGGATCAACAAAAGAATCAATTCCCTTAATTACGACTTGTAGACCTTTTGCGCTTTTAAGTTGATACGTGTAAAAATTCTTTTTGCGTTTTTCAAATTCCGAAACTATTCTCCGATAGTCGTTTTCATTATTAACCTGAATCTTTGTTTCATTAATATTGCCACGCTTAATTGGAGTCACATAAAAAGAATTTTCACCAATTAATGAAACTAATAATTTTATAAGTTCGTTTGAATTTTTTTCTCTTAAATATATTGGAGGTGGTTTTACTGGCTTATTCTCAGCGTTAGGGACATCATTTTTCTCTTGGAGGATGGCAAAACGATTTTGCGAGCGTGGCTCTTCAGCATTCTTTGATAATTTTGCGGCTGGTGTAATTTCGGCAGATTTTGGGCTTCTGCCTCTCTTCGATACTGTTATATAACGGTCCATTCCTACCTGTGTTTTTTGTTTTTCTTCAACAGCAACTATAGGAGCGGTCTTATTTGTAGGACTTAATGTGCCTTTTGCAGCTGTTGACGTCTCTCCAATATTTGATAACGAGGACCGTGAAGAAGACGGTCCTTCAGTGATTTTTCTATTTAAATTAAATATGCTTTGGGCTAAGTTTGTGCCCTGTTCAACACATTTATTCAAGTTTGGTGCACTTGCACTTAAATTCAGATTTGTGCTTATTTTTGGTTTCACAGTTAAGTAGTTTTTATTAAATTCGGGATTTTTAATGTTCTCATTACTAACACTTGCCGAGCTCAACACGAAATAAGCATTTCGGCTCTGGGGCCCACTCGCACTGTTAGAATTGCTACTCATTCACTGTCTCACTGTATTTAATTTTGTAGTTTTCAAATAATTAAAAATAAATTATTACAATTTATTAATTTTTTATTGCACCTAGTGCAATTATTTGACTTTGTAAAGTTTTTCACCTATTACGAGTTTTTTTTTCCACTTTTTTATTTAATTTAACTTTTTATACTTTTTCACCTATTACGATTTTTTCACCGAAAATTCAACCGCACTAAAAGTAACACGTCCGAACTGTTCGATGTATCAAGCACGTTTCTCATATATACATGCAACTATATTTTTTCTGTGTATAAAGCATCGGCTTTTTTGTTTTAGTTTTTATCAAAATTTTGTTATTATTGATATATTTATTTATTTAGGTCAATAGATTTTACATCCTTACTGACTACATATAAATGACAAAACAGTAATATATATATAAATAATTAGTTCAACAATTTAGATATAAAGTAATTTTTTTCTTCAGTACATCGTTACTCTCAGATATGTTCATAAGGTGATAGCATTTATTGAAGTTAACACATGCACGACGAAAAGAATCGTTATTAGCATATACAGAACGGTAGTATTTTAATGCTAAGAGCTCAAAATTGCGGGTTGGCCTAACAGGAACATTGAAGTTTAGTTGACTAAGCAGGAACTCCGAATCAACATCACCACGAATTATGCCCAGAACAAATAAAGCGCTCAGCATCAATCGTCGACTATTTAGAGTTGGCAATTTTATCAAAGCAAGTCTACTTTCATACGGTGGCAAGACATAAGAATTCCAACCAAGATCACGGAGACAGAAAATTAAAAATTGCTTTTGTACCGATTCAATACTATTGATATGAATTGAATAACAAGGATCCCAAACAATTGATCCATACTCAAGAATTGGTCGAACAAGAGAAGTATATAAAAGTTTTGTAATATAAGGATCTAAAAATTCCTTAGACCAGCGCTTCATGAATCCAAGTACCCCATAGGCTTTATTTACCATTATAGAGATGTGATCACGAAAATCAAGTCTATGATCCAACAGTATGCCAAGATCCCATATGGTTTGAACTTTATTTAAAATAACAGTATCAATATAGTAAGAAGTCTCAATCGGATTGTGTCTAAAAAATGACATGTGTTTGCATTTCTTAATATTTAACTCCAATAAATTAAATCTGCACCATTGAGAAAAATTGTAAAAGTCGGCACTTAGTAAACTACGTCCATTTGTATCATTAAAAGAGTTAAAAAGTTTAACATCATCGGCATACATCAGTACATTAGAATGCAAAATAACAGTAGGAAGATCATTGATGAATAGCGTGAACAAAATTGGACCCAGGTGGCTACCTTGAGGAACACCAGAATGTACTTGAATAATTTTTGATATAACATTCCCAAATTTGACTTGTTGAGTTCTTTGTGATAGATAAGAGTTTAACCATTTTATAGCTGAGAAACTAAAGCCCATAAGTGATAATTTGTGTAATAGAAGATTGTGGTTAACTTTATCAAACGCCTTACTAAAATCCGTGTATATCACATCAGTTTGCATTTTATTTGTAAAACCTTCATTGACGATAGTAGTGAGTTCCAAAACATTAGTTGTAGTTGAACGGGACTTACGAAACCCATGTTGACATGGTGATAGAAGGGAAGAAATTTGATGATATAAGCAATCTGTAAGAATTTTTTCAAGGAGTTTTGGAATTGCATTAATTTTAGCGATACCTCTGTAGTTAGATACATCATTTTTACTGCCATTCTTGAATAAAGGAATTATATATGATGTTTTCCACACTGATGGCAAATAACACGCTACAACAGATTTGTTAAATAATGCAGTAAGAGGCGCGGACAGTGACGCTGCACAGTTTTTAAGGATACTGCTTGGAATACCATCAGGACCTAGACTAAACGAGTTCTTCAGCGACTTTAAGTTCGAAAGCACAGTATCAATATTTATAAATGGAAAGTAAATCCCACATGAATGAGTCGTAGTATAAGGATATTTTGTTGTGTTAGAATAGGACTTGGTAGAATAAGTTGTTGAAAAGAAGTCAGCAAATATATTGCTTATTGAAACATCGTCATCAGCAGTTAAGCAGCCATACTTCAATTGCTTTGGATAACATGAAGAGCGACGCTTGGAGTTTACGAATTTATAGAAAGATTTGGGGTTTACTCTTATATTGTTTTTAATACGATAAATATAGTTATTGTATGCAAGTTTATTAGTAGTGTTGTATTCAGATCTTGCTATAGCATATTTACGAAAATCAACCAGTGCACCAGTTCTCAAATATTTAGCAAAACATTTATTTTTCTTATTTTTAGCATTTCGTAAGTGTTGATTATTCCATGGCGGCCCATTATTATTGTAGAATTTACTTTTTGGAACTGTGATACTAATGAAATTATGCAAAATATTATAAAAGCTTGATACATTATTATCTAAGTTATCATCAGCAAGTACATAATCCCAATTGACATTAGATAGCAAGCTGTTAAGTACAGTATAGTTAGTGCGAGTAAAACAGTAAGATTGCAATGGTATAACATTTTGTATTCTAGCCATAGATTGTTCATTATCCGGCAATGATAAACCAATTTCAAAAGGAGGATGGTGAAGGTCAACGGGATACGACACAGGCAATGTATCACGAAGACAAAATTCCAGAGGATAATTAACGAAAGCAAGATCAAGAATATTTCCGGATTCATTTGTTATATGGTTTAATTGGAAAAATCCGCATCCATGCAGGGAGTTTAAAAAATCGGACATAATTGTTGGTAGCAAATAATTTTAATATTAAATATTGCATCTCTCAGTTATAGCGTAGACAGACGACACAATTAATTTGCATTAGCCTAACTAAAAATTATCAAAAATTAACAGTTCAACTAAAAACAATAATTGTACTTAAAATAGCCAGGACACAAGCTTATAATGTTTTCATTTGTACTTTAAGTGGTACACATGAAAAAAAAAATTTTTTGTTATTGTAGCTTTTATTTATTTATTGAATCTTCATATCATGAAATGACAATAAGTTTTCAAATCCTAATACTAACAAGTAAGAGTACTATATTCGGCTGTGCCGAATTTTAAATACCCTTCACCTAAGCGTAATAAGAAATACAGAAACTACACTAGACTAGAATATCCTAATTCTGTGTTTTCTATTCAGTCTTAGTGCAAATTTTATTAGTATTTGATATATTGTTAGCAAGACAATTTTACGACCAACATAATTTATGTTAAATATTTTAAAATTTTATTTAATTTTCACCATTTTTAATTGATTTAATTACAAATTCTTACCATAATTTACAGATTTTGTCTGATGTTCATAATAATCTTGAGTGTAACTTAACAAACAGAGTATAAAAAAGGGGTCAATTCGGTTTTAGTGATTTTGCTCAAAAAAAAAAAAAAAAAACAAAATCAAATAGGGCTTTTAGAGGAGATACCAGCAAAAAAAAATTTGTTGGCGGTCACGCCTATTTTCGAGGGGGCGGGCCCTTAAAGTTGAAAATATATAGGCCTATATCTCGGGAACTACTAGGTGTCTGATAATTTGTAATACATTAAATAAAAGGTATTAAAAATACCTTTCCAACGATATATATCATGATTATAAAATATGGACCGAATATGGGTTAAATCCAAAAGAATATTTTTTGACCCGAATTTATTTGTTTTTTGGAAATGGTTCTATATGGCAGGTATGACAAATTATGGGCCGATTTTCTTAAATTTTGGAACAGTTATTTTCATGCATATGGGGATATTTCACGTAGAATTTCAACGTAATAACGGTATATTTAAGATATATATTAGTATTAACGTGGATTTCGGTAGTTGACCTTATGTGGGGGATATAGTCAAATATGGACCGATGTTCTCAAAATCCAGCAGTTAGATTTAGGCATGTATGTAAATGATCCGTGTAAAATTTTGGATTGTTACCCTTATTTATAAGCGATTTATGAGTATTAAAGGGATTTTCCGAAGAGGGCTTTATATGGGGCATACGGTTAAAAATAGACCGAAATTAACAAAATTGTGTGGAATGATTTTTGTATATGTGTAAATGATCTGTACAAAGCTTTGAGTCGGTAACGATATTTATACAATATATATAGGGAAAAATGTCTTTTTCAGATGTGGTCCTTGTATGGGAGCTATGACCAGTTGTGGGCCGACCACCATAAAATTTAGTACAACAATTTATTTGCCATATAAAGAGTGTTTATGTCAAATTTTAGCCGTTTAACATTATTTATATCTGTTTTATGCGTATTTAAGTGAATTTCGGAAGTGGACTTTATATGGGGTTTATCGTCAAACATGGACCGAACTAAAAAAAATTTCGTTTTGCGATTTCTTTTTGCACAAAACTTAGTTTTGCTGAATTTTGTCTTGATATTCCAATTTTATAGGCATTTATTTATCATTAAGCCATATTTTGGGAATATATATATTTGTATGGGGGCTATGAGAAATCATGGACCGATTCTTACTATTTTCCGCACACTTTCTTCTTTTATAGTACAAACAACGTATACAAAATTTCATGGTATTATCTGCAATATATTTCAAAATATTGCAATAAAATGGACGAAAAATATCAAATTTTTATGGAGGTGGTCTCACATATTGGTTCATAACTCTGGTTAACCTAAACCGATTTTGCTGATTTTAAATAGCAAACTTCTCGAAAGCACTTCTGACAGAATTATTGAAGGTTTGGATCCCGAACATATCTTGGGACTTCAAAAAACTGATTTCAACATCCAGACAGACAGACAGACAGACAGACGGACATGGCTTAATCGACTTCGCTATCTATAAGGATCCAGAATATATATACTTTATAGGGTCGGAAAATTATATTGTGGAAATTTCACACGGAATGACAAACTTATATATACCCTTCTCACGATAGTGAAGGGTCGTCTGCAAAAGTTGACGTATGGATTTTGGGGTCTGACGGCATGTCGGAGGCATAAATCAAATATAAAGTAGGACCCAGTATGCTACCCTGTGGCACACCTGATTCAATTGGCTGAGCGGTACTCAAAAAATCGCCTTCTTTGATTTTAAATTTGCGACCGTATAAATAACTTTCCATGAGTTTATGGGTGTTAGCAGGCAGCGTTAATTTTATTTTGTGCATTGAACCGTCATGCCAAACTTTGTCGAACGCTTGCGACACATCAATGAAAAGGGCGGAACAGTATTTTTTCTCTTCAAACGACCGTCTTATCTGATAAAATGAAACACGAGTGGAGTTATATAAGAATTAAGTGTATTTGTCAAAAGCTAAACACGTTGTGTGAACTATTGATAAAGTACATAGGTATAAGGGTAATGATTATTATAGAAAGTAAATAGCTGAATTACATTTGCCAACACGAGTGTGACACGTCATCACTTGCTTTGACATTACAATGTTTAGAATAAGAGATAAATCTCCAATAATATGCTTATTAGTGATGTCAATTAAACAATGCTTTTCAACATTATCACATTTACCAATCTGTGTGTTTGTTCGATGGTGCTGTGTTTAGCTCTGAAGCCGAATTGATGATTAGGAATACATTCAGTGTCATTCAGAATTGGAGTCAACTTAGTCATTAACAATTTTTCGAACAGTTTAGAAATTGTCGGCAGTTTCCACTTTGGTGTGGTTCTTTCCTGACTTAGGAATTATAGTGATCATAGACACCTTCCAATCTGCAGGATAGTATTCTAGGCGTAAAATAGCGTTGAAGATAAAGAGGATAATTCTTCTAGCTACACGAGGTAACTCCACAAGCATTTTGTTGCTGATTTTATCCATACCTTGAGTTTTTTTAAGATTCAGATTACCAATAGCGCTTTGAACATCATTAAAGCTAAGTCTTAGAGGTACAGGAGGTCTAATAACGAGTGGAGGCAAATCAGATGCATTATTTGAGTTGTTTATAGTAAACACATTTCTCAAATGGTTAACAAATAAAATCCCCTTCTCGGAATCATTTCTAGCCCAGTCACCAGTCGGATTTCGCAGAGGAGGCTTTCCTCTAACTGGTCTTTTTAAACCTCGTGCTGCCTTCCATAACGAATAGTCAGATTGTGGGGTACTATCAAGACCTTCCAAGTAAGATCTAAGTGAGGCCGTTCTTTGAGTTTCTAAGAAATGTCTTAGTATATCTTTGCATACCCGTAGCCTAGCTTTCAGTTCAGGAGACCTGTGAATTTGCCACTCTCTTCTCATTCTTCTTTTTTCTGATAGGAGATGTTCGAGTTCAGAGAAATAAGTTCTGTTTGTCCTATTTCTACATTCAACGTGATAAGTGGAAGCGTGATGCACAGCTCGTCGAAGGTCCTCGGTAAAGTTGCCAATCGACTCATCAATATCGCCCCTAGTTCTCAACACAACATTTTCCGTGCAATGAGAACTTAAATACTTTTTGTATTTTATCCAACTTACTCGGGTCTTAGTCATGTTCATAAATAGAGAACCACACACTTGAGGGAAATGCATTGAAATGATAGTAGGAGAGTGATCTGAGGACAAGTCCAGTGAAGGATCCACTTGCATCCATTCTACAGGGATATTTTTCACTACTCCAAAGTCAATAACATCGGGAATCTTCCGTCGGTTCGTCGGCCAATAGGTGGGATGTCCACTTGTGACTACATCTAAGCCCATTTTAGCAATGGTGTTGAATAGTACGCGATCCTTTGGGGTTACCAGACGTGAACCCCAAAATGTGTGTTTGGCGTTAAAGTCGCCAGCAACTAAAAATCTAGCTCCAAGGGATTTAAAGAAGTTATGGTATTGGTTTTCTTTTATTGAAAATCGAGGCGGCGAATTGATGATAAAACAAAATTGTATTGACAGAATTCTATACAAATGTTTGTTGCTTGTAGGTAATCCTCACATATGTTGTTCATTAGATAATGTTTTATTCTGTTCTTTATAAGAATTGCCGAACCTCCACATGCTCTTCCGCGGGGATCTTTAGTATCATACAACACGTTGCCATTAATTTGGAAGTACCCTGTCGCCGTCAAGTGAGTTTCAGCAATCATCATGACATCAATCTGCTTATCCATCAGGAAGTGTTCCAGTTGGTTTTTATGTTGGCGGAGGCCGTTCGCATTCCAAAAACAAATTTTCAAATAAATCATTTCTTTAAAATGGCTTGTAAGATAGTGGATTGCGTTTTCAGCATTTCCTGCATCATGGATGTCATAGTGGTCGTAAAAGTGTTCATAGTTTGGGCAAGTGTTTGCAATGTTGTCTCTAGATTGTTGATATGCGGCTCAGAATATTGGGGTTTAGGTTCCTGCTCCAGACCTGGCATATTAGATTTAACCACGTTTGCGTAAGAAACTTGTCTAGAACTAGGCACGTTTACATGACTAGTGGACCGTAACAATTGAGGGAAATTGTCACTCGATACAAAAATAGGCTGTTGACGATGATCAGGTAATACTGACGTCTTGTTGGTTCTTATGCCTTTCAAATGAATGTAAATTGGACAACCTCTATAATTTGCGGTATGATTACCTCCGCAGTTACTACATTTTTTGATTTTTGAATCAGTTTTCGACTTCTCACATTGAGCAGTTGCATGTAGCTCTCCACACGCAACACAAACTGACGGCAATTTACAATACGCTTTGGTGTGACCAAATTCTTGACAGTTGAGACACTGGACGGGTCCCTGACGCTTATGTGGTTCTTTCACGGTGATTCTACGATGCAGAAGGTACATCAGATTGTAGATGGGATGGGACTCGTTTTTCTTTAAGACAACATCTCCAGGTTCCAATTCTACCCTGAAAATGGGCTGAGGGATCTTTTCACGGTTTCTAATATTCACTACGCTCTTGATTTTGAACCCTTTGTCCATTAAACCGGTCTTTATCTCCTTGTATCAATTTTTCCTTGTATCAGTTTGTTGGAAGTGGGCTCTCTCAGGTAAATTGGTGGGGGCTTAAATGTCTTTTTCGGTATTTCTGAGTCATCCGTCTGAAGTAGAGAAAATCTGTTTTGGTCATTTGGTTTATCACTATTGACACCTAAGACAGAACTTTTGAGTTGGAAGACATTTGAGCAGATGTCGGGCTCCTCTGTCGCTTGAGAACGGTGATGTACTTATCCATACCTACTTGTTTTTTGGTTTTGACTGCACTATTTGATGAAGATGATGTTTTTTCATCTGTTGAAATCACTATATTGGGCGAACAGGAACGACGCCGTTCTACGGCTCTTGTAGTGAGAAAATTCTCCAGAGATTTTTTTATGGATTCTTCCTCAGAGACCCATTTAGTTTTTCTAGACGAGCTAAGCTCTTTCTCAGAATTACATCTGAGAGGAACACTCATACAGTTTTTTATGCTATTTTTAATGTTTTTTTTTAATTACCGTAGATTTTTTTTACCTATTACGAATTATTTTTCACTTTTTTGTTTTATTTCAACTTATTACACTTTTTCACCGAAAATTAAGCCGCACTAAAAATAACACGTCCGAACAGTTCGATGAGACGAAAGTGGACAAAAAACATAATAAAAACAAATGTATTCAGGTTTTCAAGACAAAGTCTTGACAGAAAGAGTACGAAAAAACTGAAGAAAAAAGGAAAGCAACATGTAAATAAATTGAAAAATGATAATTACAGCAAATTTCGAACCACCAATAACACTGGTTAAAAGTTTGATGTTTGTCTGTTGGCTATCAGGCACCGCAGTGGTGCAGAGGGTGAGAACGTAAAGAATTCTGATGAGAGAAAGTGGTGTTTCTCGAAACATATGTAAATTCAACCAACAAACCAGGTTCGAATCCTAAGCCAAGAAAAATTATCAATAAATTTTAATAATAATTTTCATGTAACAATTCCTACCTTCAGTAAAAATACTTTAATGAAAAATTAAATTTAATGAACTCGAGCCGAAATAAAAGAAATATCAATGATTTAAAATTAACAGTTCAAAATAAAAAATAATAATTGTTCTTATATATTTTTATTTTACTAAGTAATAAAAAAAATAAAATTTAAATTAACATATTATCTAATTTTCCACAAAAGTATTTGTACATTTTAAATTCACTTGCAAATATATTTTATTTTTCTTAAAATTACTACTTTATAGGTCCTCCGTTAGAAACTATTACGGTTTGCAATCTCCTGGGCATCGACCGGACTAAATTTTTTGTTTCATCTGAAGATATTTTATTCCAGGCCACTTCCAATGCAGTTTTAAGGTCAGCCTTGTTCCGGGTGTTCTTTGCACCAAATTTACGCTTTAAGATATCCCAACAGTGTTCGATCGGGTTTAGAACAGGTGATTGGGGGGAGGGGGGCGGTGAATTTAATTGTCTTGGCGCATAGTACAGTAACCATTCCATGACCGAACGAGCAGCATGCTTGGGGTTGTTGTCTTGATAAAATATCCAGCGTGATCCAAGACTCAAACTATTTACGGAGGCCTTCAAATTACCTTAAAATTGTTGCTAATATTTTTACTGATCCATCACACCGTCTATAAATACCAATTGTCCTACCCCGCTGGCTGCCATTGCCCCCAATACCATGACACTTCCACCACCGTGTTTGACTATGGGTCTTAAATTTTTTACGTCTAAGGCTACGTCATCCATATCTAAGTAGCGTTTGGCGAACTCCAACCGCAATCGTTGGTTTTTGACTAATAAGAAGTTTTTGCACTCCGCCAGAGTGCAATACACTTCCTCTTGGATTTTTGTCTACTTCTTTCAAAATCATACTCACATCCTGCCTAGAAAGTTTTCTCGATCGTCCGGTCCTAGGCACATTTTCAACAGAACCGTTGTTTTTATATTTGTTAACAATATGTTGAACCGTGGAATGTTGTACATTAACTAGATTACTAATAAAACGGAACGAGTTTTCTTTTGTATGTTGTTCAATTATAATACATATTTTTTATTACTTTTTTTGGCCATTTTTGTTTTGCACGAAAATTTAAAACCAACTACATATTTTGCAGCAAAAATAGCTTAACATGAAAAATGTCACGGGACAAATAGCAACGTACGAATAATAATAGTACGATGCAGAGTGGCACCGCTCCATACATTTCTTGGAAAAAAATAGAAGAAGTGGTCGTACAGCAATGAAACACTTCTCTCCGCTAAATTAACAAATTTTTAAAAAATCTTGGAAAACCGCCCACTGCCACACCCACCTTCCATATAACTGCACTTTTCAAAATTTTTATTTTTGGACCTAGGGACTTGCAATTCGGGACACTTCTTAATTGAGTTATGAAAAAAAAATTAAACATATTGGGGATACCACGCCTATCTTAGAATCATATGAAAATTTCATATAAGTTAAAAAATATTAATTTTTATTAAAAAGTTAAACATGTGTTGTCTCCATACAAAAGAAGAGAATATCCCCAACAACAATATCGAACAAATGCATGCCGCTTTTCTAGTCAAGTATGCCAAGTTAAAGTGTATAACACCTAAGTCATTGAAACAAATTGATATAAAATACAGCTATGAACCATTTTTAATGCTTTTTAATGAAAAAAAAATGGTGTTGCTAATATTGAGACGCCAAATGAGGTTTTTATACCTTTCAGCTTGATAAAAATCCAATATAATATACAATGTTTTAATTGAATATGTAACTGGCGAAAAATTGTGTTAGTTTTTATTTGTGATATTATTCAAGCACCATATCTTAGCACTACGCTAAGGAAATTTTGTTCGAATGACGCCTTATGCTACTTATTTAAATTTGTCACTATCAATTTTTCGCCACATGTAATTATTTGTAGAATTATACTGAAGCGATCAATAAGTTCTTCACTGACGCACAGTGGAGCCATTTGAGTTTTTTCGTTGCAAAAATCATCTTTTGAACCGAATAAGCTAATTGAACAGTTTAAACAGCATATGATAGATTACTGTTCAGCCTATGAAATAAGCGTTTGAAAAGGGTGCTACGCTTTGTAGGGGCCTAGTTATGGGTTATCAAAGTCAAAATTAGTAGAAAATCAATTTTATGGTAACTAAAAAAAATATTTTTACATTTTTAGATAGTTTTTATTTTTTTTTCTTTAGGATTTTATGTTTTAAATTATTATCCAACAAATTAAAAAAAAAATATTTTTTTTTTAAATTTATTTTTTCAGTTTTCTGTAAAATATTCATCCATTACCATAAAATAGATTTTTCTACTAATTTTATTTACCAGAGTTTAGCATTTCAAAAACTTCAGAATCAAAATCTTCTGATTCATCAGCCTCAGAAATTTTGTTGTACATATTGTTTGTATTAAAAAGCTTTAACATTTCAGCAGATGGATTAAATTTCTCAAAACAAATTTAATTATTTTAAAGTATGGGCCATAACCATAGACAAACACTAAAGTCTAACTATAGTCAAAATTTAAGGTCATTTTAAGTTGAACCAACTTTAACTGGGTGCCACCTCATATGTAGAAAATTATTTCATACAAAATGTAAAGAAAAATAAGCAAGTGGCAAAATTAAACAGCGGTCATTGAAAATTTAACAAAAAAAAAAACAAAAATCGACAAAATAATAAAATTAAGTGGGAAAATTTAAGAAACGTGTTTGCGGTGAAAAAATGGAGAAGGTAGATTAATATCATAATTAGGCTATTTTGGCGTTGATTTTTGATAACTCTTTGCAGGAACAAAAAAAAACTTTTTTATATATTTGTACTAAAGACGTGCATTAGTACACAATATCGCACAAGTTGGCCATGATTTCTTTTTTGAGTAAGTTTGAGTGCCTGTTTTCATTTATGTTGTATTTGTAGATGTTGTGCTCTACTCTCGTAGGTTGTGTGTAGTTGAGTTGTATCAACTTACAATACTACATACAAGTTGCACAATACAAAGTAGTATATCGTTTCGAACAGATGTAGTGAGTATTTGTGGAATACTATTTTTGTCTGACTGCAGTAAAATAGAATAAAAATACAAATTTATTTGTTTTTGGGATGGAAAAATTTTGTATTTATACCAGAAAAGGTGAATAGTAATAAATACTAATTTTTCAAAGGTATTCATTTTAACATAACATAAAAATAAATAAAAATTTTATATAACTCGATTTCATAAATTGCTTTGATTCACGTTAGATTGGTACATGTTTCGAATATTAAAAAAGGAAAATAAATCACATTTTGTTATTAATTAATAAATAACTGTAATAATAAAATAATATAATAAAAGTATTTCATTTTAATAAAAATATATAAAAACGTATGTGCATTGTACAATGTAGTACATTGTAGTACATTGAATGTACATATAAACAAACAAAAAATAACACATATAACTCGATTTCATAAATCGCTAAGATTCACATTAGTTTGGTACATATTTTGTATATAAAAAAGTAACACATTTGTTTTTTCATATTAATTAATTAGTCAATAACTTAAAATAAAATTCGTAAAAAAATGATAGTCTAATCAGTCTTTTGAGTTTATATTGACAAACATTATTTCATTAAATGACTTTGAATTCGCTGTCATTTGAGATCTTTTATCTGTTTAACACTATATGTACAATAAGTATTTGCGTATATGAGAGAGAGAAATGGATGCATGTTGTGTAGTTCCCAATACAACATAGTAGAACGAACATGCGATGTTCTGAGTAGAGTGATCAAACCAGAACGACACAACATCTACAACCATCTGTTTGACAACAGCACAACATTTACTTTACAACTTCTCGTTTGCACAACATATACAAGGTATTTACCAATTATACTACATTGTACAATACTTTGTTGTGTACTAATGCACGTCTTTAATTTGTACACATACAGTTTTTGTTCTTTGCATAAACAGCTGGTTGATTTTAAAGTGATGTTAAATTATTTAAAAGCAACTTCAGCTGGTTTTAAATTAAAAGTATGTTTTAGCGGTTAAAGTATACTTTTACGTGTCTATAGTTAAAGTAAATTGTACTTTTAACAAAAGTCAACTTTTTAACTATTAAAGTACAATTTTTTTGTGACTATGGTTATGGCCCTATGTGTTTATTCTGATAAGTGCTTCCAATAATGCATATTGCATTTTGTTACGTATTTTTGTTTTGGTAGTATTCATTATTGAAAAACGCGTTCAACGCAAGCGTTACCCTTTAAAAATATACTCGTATACTCAAACCTTTTGCCCAATCTTCTAGTTCCTAAGAAGCATTAGGATTTTTGTTATTAAAAGTAGTATTTGCAGCCATTTTAAACGGTAAAAAATATAATTTTTTTAAATATTTACATACTTTTTTTATTAGAAACCCATACACTATAAATAATAACACACATTTTTAGACTTGCCAGACGCACATTTTTTAGCTCCAAAATCATTCTTGTTACCATCACTTTTAAAAAAATATGCCCAAAAATCCCTTAAAATTGTGTTGTCATCCCCAACAAATCCCCGGATCACAAGATGAAATTTTTATCCCAAATCACGAAAAAAAATCCTGAATTTGGGGATAAATCCCCTAAACTGACAACTCTGGTTTCAAGCTTTAATTCCCGACAGCCTGAAAGTATACCCAATTTTTTGTCTTATTGACCATTTGTATGAAATATTGGAAGTGACTTTTGAAATTAAAATCGATGTTACTAAAAGGGACGGTATTTGGCGGTTGTTTTTTTTAATTGAAAGTACAGACTCGGAACTTTCATTTTTTTTATAGATAGAGTTTTTGTTCATCAAAAAGTGAAAAGTTGATATTTTTTTGTATAATTTCTGATAAATTTTAATAATTAGTTTACATTTCCAATTTCAATAATTTGTTTTTTATAAAAAAGTAAGTGCTATATTTTCACTAAAAAATAAAACAAAAGCCATAGCTATAATAAATAAATATGAAAATAAATAAATAAATAAATAAATAAATAAACTTCTTTATTTGGACAATAATTTTAATCTAATTTCATTGAATAAATTTCCGTTAACTTCTGTTGGTTTTTTTAAATACAAAATTTCACTTTACATAAAAAACCTGGTTGAATTTTTCTTATCCAAATATTTCTTTACAAAACCATAAGGATCTAGGATATCCCAGATCCTTATTCTCTGTTTTCTACTAAGTCTTAGTGCAGACAGTTTTACGACCACCATCATTTATTTTAAATGTTTTGAAATATAATCGAATTTTGGCCATTTATATTGATGTAATTACCAATTCTTACTGTAATTTACAGAGTTTGTCTGATTTTCATAATAATCTTGAGTGTAATTTAACAATTTATAAAATTAAAAGAACATTTTTCCATATTCACAACAAGTTAAGAAACAATGAGGTTTTATTGTTTGAATTTGATCTCAATAACATTATTTACAAAAGATTTATGGGTGGCATAGAAGAAGTGGACCAATTATGGACCGATGGCTTCTAAATCAAGTATCCACTAATGTGATTTCTATTTATTTTAGGATTATATTGATTGAATTTCATCTCAATAGCGTTATTTACAAGAGTTGTATGGTTGGTTGTTATGCTCGGAAGTGGACTTAATTCAAGAGCTATTATTGACTGACAGGTACAAAATCCAGTAGCTTAATTGCCGTATAACCGATACTAATATGATTTCTGGATTAAAATTTCTCATCCATATAAAAGTTGATTCGATATCGATATTTATTAGACATTTTTGTGAGTTTATTTGTTTTTTGGAAATGGTTCTTATATGGCAGCTATGACAAATTATGGGCCGATCTTCTTAAATTTTGGTACAGTGATTTTTATGCATATTTCATGTCAACATAATAACGTTATAATAAGAACATAATAATATATTAGTATTAACAAGGATTTCGGAAGTGGACCTTATATGGGGGATACGGTTACAAATCGACTGAAATTCACAAAATTTTGTGGGATGATTTTTGTATGATCTGTGATCGGTACCTATATTTATACAATATATATATAAAGATAAATGGCTTTTTCGGATGTGGTGCTTATATGGGAGCTCTCACCAATTATGGGCCGACCACCATAAAATTTAGTACGACAATTTATTTAACTATAAGGTTTATCAATAACAAGAACATACATAAAGATCTACAAATCCCAACAATCAAAAATGAAATTACCAAGTTCAGTAAGAGATACCTAAAAAGACTCAGTTATCAAGCCAAAATATTAGCAATTAATCTTTGATGATGATAGCGATGAAATCAAAAGACTTAAAAGGTTTCATGTACTTGACCTACTCTTTAGGAAATAGAAAAATGGAAAAGCATTAAAATACTATTTTATTTCAACTAATTAAGTACAATTTTTGTATTTATTTTTATTTTTTTTGAGTTCAATTGGAGCTCAATATAAGTTACTTTTAAAAAATGTTATAAAATTTGCTCATTATTTTTAATTTTTGTAAAATAGATTGCAAATAAAACAATATGAAAAAAGGGTTTTATACGTATTTAAGTGAATTTTAGATGTGGACTTTATATGGGGTCTATGGATCGAACAAAAAAAAAAAATTCGGTTACGATTCCTTTTTGCATGAAACTTATTCCGGCTGAATTTTGTATTGATATTCCAATTTCATAGGCATTTATATATAATTGGGCAATATTTCGGGAAGAAATTTGTATGGGGCTATGAGAAATCATGGACCTTTTCTTACTATTTTCCGCACACTTTCTTCTTTTATCATAAAAACAACGTATACAGAATTTCATAGTATGTATTATCTGTAATATATTTAAACAAAATAATAGTAAACTGGTGGAAAATATTATATTTTGATAGAGCCTCACCTTAAGGTACGTTCAAATTATATTAAATAAAAAACTATTTTGTTTTATGTTCAAACTAAGCACAAATATTTCATAATTTTTGTTTGTTGAAACAGCCTAAAAATAATGTGAAATACAATAAAAGAAAAATAGTTTTTTGTGTGTTCAGATTGAAATAAATATTTGCATTAAATATTTATTTGATAAAAATGTCAAAAAATATTACATTATATATGTTAATAAAAGATATGAAAACAAACGAAGAGCATTTATTTGTTTTGTGTTGTGGAGCCGCATCTCTGGTGGTATTGGAGGAGGAAAATAAAAAAAATAAAAAAAAACGGGAAGACAATTGGTTACGTAGACGCAAAGAAGACGGTTGTTGCGCAAAATTGTTAAAAGAACTGGAGTAAGAGACACCTGCACTCTATAAAAACTTTTTGTGCATGAATTCAAAGGATTTCAATTTTTTGGTAAGTACAACTTTTTATTTATTATTTTATTTTTCTACTTTTGTCATTCATCTGTAGCTCAAATTAGTATCACCTATTATAACAAAAAGAACAACAGTGCTTCGCGAACCAATTTCTGCTTCAGAACGTTTAGCTGTTACTCTTCGTTACTTGGCAACAGGCTTCAGATCACTTCAATACGTTTTTCGTATTCCATTTAATATTATTTCAGTTATTGTTCCAGAAGTTTGCGATGCAATTTATAAGGTGTTGCAGCCGGAGTACTTAAAGGTAACATTAATAAGTAATATTGCTTGTGTTTTAATTGTTTAAACTTAAGAGGAATGGAAAGCAGTGTCTCAAAAGTTTTCAGACGTATGGAACTTTCCGAACTGTAAAGGGTCGATAGATGGGAAACATATCGTGATAAACGCACCACCACATTCTGGTAGCATATAAAGATACGAGTTGCAATAGTTCCTAAATTCAATTTCTTTTTATTTATATTGAAAGTTTTTGTAGGTTCACATAGTATTGTGCTGATGGCTATTTCTGATGCGTACAAATTTTTATACATCGCCGTAGGAACAAATGGCCGAAGATGGGGTGTTACAATAAAAGTGCTTTCTACATAAAAAATATATGTATATATATATGTAAATAAGTTATATGAAAATGTGTAAAAAAGCTCAAGCAAAAATGTTTGTGTTTGCCAATATTTTGTGATTGTGATATAATCCGAGTTTTTCTTTTTTTTTTTGCACATTTATCGCGATATGCATATTCTTGTTAACCATGTTGGATTTTTAAACATTTACTCTTTTATCAATTTGCATATACAATCATTTGTAAAGAACTCAGCTGTTATTTGTCGTTGTTTCTTCTTACAATTTTTTTGTAAGAAAAAATAAATATTTGCTCAAAAATAAGCAAAATATTTTTTCTTTTGTGTTCACACTTTGTTCACATCGGACAAATATTTGTATGAAAACAAATAATTTTATTTGCTCAAAAACAGCTTTTGTTTTGTTAAACCCTCAAAATTATTTTGTGTTCAGACTACGTTAGAGAAATATTTCATGTTTTTTATAAAATATTTCACCAATCTGAACGCACCTTTACATCACACATTTTGGTCCATAACTCTTGTTCTATGATTTTGGTTATGTTTTTTGGATGTGAGAGTATTTTACACAGACAGACAGACGGGCACAGCTCAATCGACTTAAGGTACGGTCACATTTGGCGTACCCACTAAATAACATATGTACATTCGAACTTGTTTATTTATTTAAAAAAACCTTTTCTTATTTAGGCCAAAGCGCAAAAAATATATACTGGCCCAGCATATCGATCGACAATTTAAGCGAGCGACAACAACTCACTCGATATCGTTCGCATAAGCGCCCCACTAATTATCGCTCTGTCGGTCGCTTGGACTTACGTTATTAGATATAAAATATTGCAGAAAAAATTTTCAAAATAAAATGAAAATATTGTGGAATTCTCAGAATTTCACTTTTTTGAATTTTCCGTTAAAGCTTTCAATATTCCTTCTAAAGATGATGACATTTTTTCATTGGCAACAGTATTTGCTTAAGCAGATGCTGCAATAGCTTTTGTTGCATCGGCTGGCATAACTCCAGCATCTGAATGCTGTTTTGCCACAGCAACTGATTGTTCTCCAACCCTTAATTGTCTGTGGATGAAGCCGATTTGCTCTTCACAGCTATACTTTTTTTTTTAGCAGATGAGCAGCTGGGTAGATCGTTGTAATTGCTCTCAAGTTGCCGTTTTTGTGGTTGCTGTGAAAACGTTGAAAGCTCCGCTGGTTGGTGAGTGGGCTGTGGCATTTTCTCAACACTTTCTTGATGTCTTGAAGGCGTGACAATGGCAACTGACTTGCTAGTGCTGTGCGATTTTAAATCAGTCCAAGTCTAAAATTGCGCAGATGTAATTAAAATTTACCAAACAGAATAGAAATGAATTCCACTCAACAATGCTGCCCACTGGCGGCTCATATGAATTCAGTTTCTTGGTCAGACCAATCCACTGTTCTGCCATGGAGTTTTTATTTTTGCCAAAAATAGCAAAATCTCAAGCAAACTCCAGATTTGCTTCCATATATTCAACAAGAATCTGTAACTGCTTCAAGTTTGATTTTTTAACGCTAAGCAATTGCATTTCGGCAATAAAGAAGAATTTATTAATAAATAATGTAATTTATATACAACAAATACCATTTTTCCATAAATAAGCTTCTTAATTTTTAATATTGAAAACTATTTTTTACTTTTTTATATTTTTTTCTTTTGTCGACAACCACAACACAAGTGACTAATTTTGGCAATTGTTGTCGCACAAAACTTGTTAGTGGGGCGCAAATTTATATGAAGACGATTACGTTATCGCTCGCTTTCATTGTCGATCGAAATGTCTTGCACCACAATTTTAGTGGGGCGCAAATCAGCTGTTTGTCGTTAAAAATGCAAGCGACCGATGTCGATCGATATGCTGGGCCAGGCAGTTAGTTTTAATTTACTTGATGCTGTTTGATCTTGCAAAACTCTTGTAAGAGTAAACAACGTCAAACAAATTTGTGCTAAAACAAGTGGTTAAATATTTGCCAAATGTAGCCGTAGCTTTTGAGTTCCATAAGGATCAGGAATATACATATGTACATATATACTTTGTTGGGTCTCAGATGAATACTTCTCAATGTTACATACGGAACGACAAACTTATATATACCCTCATTCACCACTTGAATAGTATTATAAATATGTACTCCATTAAGATTAGACTCCAATAATTACCAACCCTACTGCAAAGTTATCTCACACCGTCAAAGACGTAAGTAAATTTGGTTTTATATTTGTCCTACTGCGAAAACAATATTTATTATAAAATTATGAGCAACATTTTTAATACGTATTGCAAATTATACTCATGCCTTTTAAGCATATTGCAACAAAATATATAATTCAGTTACACTGTCACTGTTCCGAATTGATTTTCAAATGTAAATCAACCCTAAATGCAAGTTATGGCTATAACATACAAACATATCTGATTGCCTTTAAAAGTAATTTATAAAATTAAATTACTTCCAACTGACTGGTCCTTACGAGTGCGAACATAAAAGCACTAAATGTGTCCTGTCTCATTCAGCTATAAATTTAGCTGCAAATGTGTTTTCGCAGTAAATTAAAGATTGGTATGTATATGTTAAGTAACTAGAGAATACTGTAGTAGAGTAACTAGAAATTTAATTGTGGATTATAATAGATTTTTGATGAGAATGGAATATTCTCTATTCTATTACTTTATTTGTACTATTTAAATTTAGTAACATTAAATAACAGTGTCGCAGTACTTGTGTGACCACTTTCTGCAAAAATGTTACATTGATTCATTTCAATTATTGCAGTGTATTGATTAAGCCATGTTTAATTCTACTCCGCAATTATTCAAAGTTTTAAATATATTTAATAGTTTATCCTTAAATCTTAATAATAAATAAGCGAATTGACGCTACCTCTTTAATTAAATAAAATTATACAAAAAAAAGCAATAAAAAAAAAACAGAAAAGAAAACTAGTAAGAAAGTATAGTCGGTCAAGCCCGACCATATATTACCCTACACCCAGTATATGTATAAAACAACTTTTTAAAATCAAAGAAGGCAATTTTTTAAGTACCGCTCAGCCAATTGAATCAGGTGTGCCACAGGGTAGCATACTGGGTCCTATTTTATATTTGATTTATGCCTCCGACATGCCGTCAGACCCCAAAATCCACACGTCAACTTTTGCAGACGATACAGCCTTTATAAGCGTCCATAAGACCACCAAGTTGCATCACAGAATTTGCAGAATTATGTTTATAAACCTGAGAATTGGCTTGAGCTTTGGAAAATCAGGGTTAACGAACAGAAATGTATTCATATAACTTTCACATTGCGAAAAGATACCTGCTCGTTCATCAGAATAAATAATCAAATTATCCCGCAACACAATGACGTCAAATACCTCGGCATTTACCTCGACCGCCGTTTAACTTGGAAGTCTCATATTGAAGCGAAACTAACACAGATCAGATTAAAAGCAGTGCAACTTAATTCTTCACTTGCACTTTAGTGGCCACAATCGGTTGAGAAGGAGGGATACCCTTGCTTTAACTCAAGCGCAAAACAGATGACTGGATCAGTTGATGTGAAATTTTTTTAGTATCATAAAAATTTTTGTCTAGCACTGGCTGGGCTTTATATTTTCTTTTTAGTATTAAGATTTGAAAACTTATTGTCATTTCAATGTATGAAGATTCAATAAATAAATAAATAAAGGCTAATAAAAAAAAATAAAGTTATTAACAATTTTTTTATTTATTTATATCTTTATTATTGAAAAACACTAACTTTAGGAATTCTGAAAAACTTAAAATAAAAAAAGCAATTTAAGTCGGAAATATAAGTGGACAAAACTAAAGCACCCTCTAATATTGTGTTTGAAAATTTTACTACGCTACTGCTACATTACTGCATTAGTTAACGGTAAATTCCAAAAATGCAACAGCTATTAAGCTGCAGTGTTAAGAAGAAGAACTTGTTCGAATTTATGCGAAAATTGTCATTGTTTTAAAGTTTTCGTTGAGATAAAAAGTAATGGCGCGCAATAAGTACTCAAGTGAATTAAAAATTAGAATTCTTGATGATTTTAGAGCCGGCTTATCAAGACATCAATTGAGTGCAAAATATTCGATCAACGGATCAATTATTTCTAGGCTAATTAAAAAGTTTTAGGAGACTGGTCGCACTCATTCTGGAGGAATGTCACGTAAAACTTCGCGACATGAAGACTCCTTATTTAAAGGACAATCCAAAATGATCCTACAGCATCTTATAGTCACATACGAAATCGCTTAAATTTAAAAATTAGTGAAAGAACGATTCGCAGAAGCGCGGTAGAGGCCGGATTATTCAGTCGACGACCAGCAAAAAACCTTTCATATCGAAAAAAAAAATAAAAGAGCCAGACTCGAATTTGTAGCGAATAACCTTGATTTGTAACTAGATGGTGTAAGTTTTAAAACGTTTAGCGAGCATGCAATAAATGTTTCCGGCTCCTGTCTCGTCGGCTAACGGTGTAGGTTCTTATTTTTGCTAAACTCAATTTTATCCAGCTACAGCTAACATTATTTTAATTTGCATGCTTCAGTTAAAAATAAGAAGAATAGTAGAAAATAGCACAGAAGATAGAGCATTTTTTCCTAAATAAGCAAAAGTTAAGTTCGACAGCTAAGCGAAGATATTGGAACGCTTAATACCCCTCCCAACCATGATCATATTGCGTAACGCACGGAAATAAATTGGCTAACATGATCCCTAACATATAACTCACCTTAGCACGTTCAAAAATCAGAACTCAAAATTCTTTTAGAACTTCATTGTGAATAATACAAATTTATTAAATAATAAAAATTAATTAACATAGCTAAATTCAAATTTCAACTTAACAGTATATAAATATTTAGTATAACTTTACTACTAAAGATTTGTAACATTATAAAAAAAAAATAGTAAGAAAATAAAGTTGAGCCAAAAAAACAAAAAAAGTTGATTTAAATAAACTTTCGAAAAAAATAAATAAATTGTGCAATTAAAATTTTTGAATTAAACTCATTCGAATATTTTTATTAAATAATTTTTAAGCTTGAGCTCACTTTATTGTTTTTTATAAAAGATTTTTAATTCTTATATATAATTTACTCAATATTTCGATTTCCTTTGGAAATCTTCTTCAGGAGTTAATTTAATATTATAAAAATTTTCTATGTGTAAAAATTTTTTTTGATATAAGTTTGAAAGGGGTTGACAAAATTGAAAACATGTTTTACAGAAAAATAATTTTAAATTTTCGATAATAACATTGAACAGTAAAAAATTATAACAGAAATATACATAGTAACATTTTAAATAATAACATTTTGGAATTATAACATTTTTTAAATACATAAATTGTGTTAATTTCTCCTATTGTTAATATTTATATTTTTGTTCAATAGGTATTTGTAATTTTGAGCTAAGTTTTCTGTGTCTTTCTTAAAATTTATCCTTCTTTCTGATGGTACATTATTTATATGTAACATTTCTAACATGTATCTTCGTTTTGTATGATTTTCTGTGTTCAATATAGATGTGTTATCAAAATCTGGGTAGTGGTTAAAATCTCTACAATGGGTTGATAAAGCTGTTTTTTGTGTTGAATTATAATTTCTATATTTCTGGTCATGTCTATGTCCTGCTAATCTAGTTTTAAGTTTTGTCCCTGTTGTTCCTATATATATTTTGTTACATTGTCCGTTACTATTACCACCACAAGGAATTTTATATACTAAATTTGACATATCTGTCTTTTCTAATCTATCTTTAGTTTTTGTGAATAATCTTCCTACATTATTATTTACCTTATGTGCCATTTTGTATGTTGTTTTGTTGTATATGTTTAAATGTTCTATTCTTTCTGAAAATCCAGGTATATATGATATTGACTTATAAATTTTTGGTTCTGAAATTCCATTATTAATATAGGATTTCTTTGTATTAAATTGTTTTATTAATCTGCAAATGAGTTCATTAGGAAAACTATTATCTATTAATATATTTCTAATTATTTCTTTATTTTTCTTATGAAATCTAATGTCACTAATTGTTAATATTCTATCTATAAGATTTTTAGCAGTGTTTATAATAATTCTTTTTGGGTGTTTTGAGAAATAATTTAAAATTCTTCCTGATGAAGTTGGTTTTTTATACCAATCAAATACTAAATTATTTCCCCTTCTTTTAACTAATATGTCTAAATATGAAATTGAAGAATTTAATTCTTTTTCAATAGTAAATTTTATATTCTGATCAAATGAGTTAAATGTTGATAATAAATTATCAATTTTATTATCTTCAATTATACAAAATAAGTCGTCTACATATTTTGTTAGTATTTTTGGTTTTATTGATAATTTTTCAATACATGTATCTAATAATTTTTCCATTACAATATCTGCTATTATTGGAGATGCTGGTGAACCCATTGGAAGTCCCTTTTCTTGTTTATATATTTTGCCATCATATTGGAAATACCTATTGTCAACTATACAGAATTTTATGATTCGTAAGAATAAATTTTTATTAATATCAGTAAATTCGGAAATTTTGTTCCAATTTTCTTCTATAATTTTTATTGCTAGGTCAACTGGAATACTTGGGAATAATGAAACAACATCAAGTGATATTAATTTTTCATTATTTTTGATAGAAATATTTTTTAATTTATCTTTAAATTGTATTGAATTATTAACATTATATTTTGAATTTTCTGTTAAATTTTTAAGGATTTTAACAATATATTTACATAGATTATGTGACGGTGAATTTATTGATGAACAAATTGGTCTTAATGGAAAATTTTCTTTGTGTATTTTAGGTAATCCATATAACCTGGGAGCTATAGCTATGGAAGTTTTAAGTTTATTTTTCTCTATTGGTGTTATTATATTTAATTTAAAAAGTTCGTCTATTAAATTATTGTTAATTTTTTGAAATCTGTTTGTTGGGTCTTTCTTTAAAACTTGAAAAGTTTCATTGTCGTTTAAAATGTTTTCAATTCTAGATGTGTAATCTATTTTATTGATTGCTACTGTTGTGTTACCTTTATCTGCTCTTAAAATCATTATATGTTAATATAATATAATATATATAATATGTTCTAAATATACAGAACAAAATTTTGAATTCATCTATAAAACAAAAACACTACATATTAAAAGATAGTGAAGATGAATTACAATATTTAAGATACAATTTAAACCAGATTTTTGATAAAAAAACATTGGACAATTTTTTAAAATATGAGGACATATTAGCCGAAAAATTAATGAAAAAAGAAAAACAGGTACATATGAAAAAGTTTAATTGTTGTGTTGATTTGCAAATGAAAGAATTAGGAATAACATTTAACAAAAAATGGTTTGTGAACAAAACAAACAAAGATATACCAGAAGATGTTAGGTGGATTTTATCATTAGGTGAAAAACACGCACTTCCCGAAAGTAAAGAACATTTTCCAATGTTAAAAATTATATCTGAAGGAGAAGATTTGATCGAAACTATAGAGAATAAAGAAGAAAGAGAAATTGCAAGGTCAAATTTTACAACGGTAATTGATAGTCATTTAAACAAAGTTTCATTAAATAATAGAGATAGATTTACAATAAATAAAGTAAAAAATTGCCAAACATTTCTAAAAAAGAATAGAGATATAATGATTTTAAGAGCAGATAAAGGTAACACAACAGTAGCAATCAATAAAATAGATTACACATCTAGAATTGAAAACATTTTAAACGACAATGAAACTTTTCAAGTTTTAAAGAAAGACCCAACAAACAGATTTCAAAAAATTAACAATAATTTAATAGACGAACTTTTTAAATTAAATATAATAACACCAATAGAGAAAAATAAACTTAAAACTTCCATAGCTGTAGCTCCCAGGTTATATGGATTACCTAAAATACACAAAGAAAATTTTCCATTAAGACCAATTTGTTCATCAATAAATTCACCGTCACATAATCTATGTAAATATATTGTTAAAATCCTTAAAAATTTAACAGAAAATTCAAAATATAATGTTAATAATTCAATACAATTTAAAGATAAATTAAAAAATATTTCTATCAAAAATAATGAAAAATTAATATCACTTGATGTTGTTTCATTATTCCCAAGTATTCCAGTTGACCTAGCAATAAAAATTATAGAAGAAAATTGGAACAAAATTTCCGAATTTACTGATATTAATAAAAATTTATTCTTACGAATCATAAAATTCTGTATAGTTGACAATAGGTATTTCCAATATGATGGCAAAATATATAAACAAGAAAAGGGACTTCCAATGGGTTCACCAGCATCTCCAATAATAGCAGATATTGTAATGGAAAAATTATTAGATACATGTATTGAAAAATTATCAATAAAACCAAAAATACTAACAAAATATGTAGACGACTTATTTTGTATAATTGAAGATAATAAAATTGATAATTTATTATCAACATTTAACTCATTTGATCAGAATATAAAATTTACTATTGAAAAAGAATTAAATTCTTCAATTTCATATTTAGACATATTAGTTAAAAGAAGGGGAAATAATTTAGTATTTGATTGGTATAAAAAACCAACTTCATCAGGAAGAATTTTAAATTATTTCTCAAAACACCCAAAAAGAATTATTATAAACACTGCTAAAAATCTTATAGATAGAATATTAACAATTAGTGACATTAGATTTCATAAGAAAAATAAAGAAATAATTAGAAATATATTAATAGATAATAGTTTTCCTAATGAACTCATTTGCAGATTAATAAAACAATTTAATACAAAGAAATCCTATATTAATAATGGAATTTCAGAACCAAAAATTTATAAGTCAATATCATATATACCTGGATTTTCAGAAAGAATAGAACATTTAAACATATACAACAAAACAACATACAAAATGGCACATAAGGTAAATAATAATGTAGGAAGATTATTCACAAAAACTAAAGATAGATTAGAAAAGACAGATATGTCAAATTTAGTATATAAAATTCCTTGTGGTGGTAATAGTAACGGACAATGTAACAAAATATATATAGGAACAACAGGGACAAAACTTAAAACTAGATTAGCAGGACATAGACATGACCAGAAATATAGAAATTATAATTCAACACAAAAAACAGCTTTATCAACCCATTGTAGAGATTTTAACCACTACCCAGATTTTGATAACACATCTATATTGAACACAGAAAATCATACAAAACGAAGATACATGTTAGAAATGTTACATATAAATAATGTACCATCAGAAAGAAGGATAAATTTTAAGAAAGACACAGAAAACTTAGCTCAAAATTACAAATACCTATTGAACAAAAATATAAATATTAACAATAGGAGAAATTAACACAATTTATGTATTTAAAAAATGTTATAATTCCAAAATGTTATTATTTAAAATGTTACTATGTATATTTCTGTTATAATTTTTTACTGTTCAATGTTATTATCGAAAATTTAAAATTATTTTTCTGTAAAACATGTTTTCAATTTTGTCAACCCCTTTCAAACTTATATCAAAAAAAATTTTTACACATAGAAAATTTTTATAATATTAAATTAACTCCTGAAGAAGATTTCCAAAGGAAATCGAAATATTGAGTAAATTATATATAAGAAATAAAAATCTTTTATAAAAAACAAAAAAGTGACCTCAAGCTTAAAAATTATTTAATAAAAATCATTAAAAAGGTCGAAGAATATAGAATAAAACTCATTCGAATAAAAAAACAAAAGAAAAAAAGTAATAAACGAAACAAAAAAATAATAAATTATATGTGTATACGTGTTTACCGGGATTCGAACTCAGAACACACGGCTCAACGAAGTAGCCTCTAACTACTACGCTAGATCAACATTTCGTTAACATAGGACGAATAAGGTATTTAAAATAGTAAATAAAAATTACTAAATCTTCAATTGTTTAAATAGTTACTAGAAATATCATACATTCAATGTATTTTTATTTTTGTTTCCATAAAGTTTTGGGGAATTTAAAGTTAAATAATAACATATTACGATGTTAACAGCAAAATGTTATTAACATTTGTTTTTTTGTTTTATTTACATTGACCTTGAATATATGATCATTTCTTTACTTAATTAAAATATACCAATAACATACTAAAAATAATGATATTCATTGAGACTTACTTGATTATGGGAATCCGGAAAGATCTTTCAGCGGCTCCTTGCTTGACTTAAAATGGGTTTATAGTTTTTTTTTTTTTTGAAATTATTGATATATAATTAACATAAACAATTGATAGACTTTTTTTTCAAAGATATTTAATTGTTATTAAAGTTAGTCTCTTTTATAGATCAATAAACCTTTTGTCCAAAATGTTTTATGTTTCTCTTGTTCTTTTGTTTGTTTTATTTCGTTTACTTTATCAACACTTGTTATTTAGTTTTAATTGCACATTTTATCTAGACTTTTATAATAATACCCGTATAATTACAATTTAAAATTTTGTAGTTAAGAACAAGAATAAAATTTAAAGCAAACAAAAATAGCTTAACTACATAATTTTCTTTTTTTTTATAATTTGAATAAAAACTAAGAATTTGAGCATAATCGAGTTTCTGTTAACCGATTAAAAAAATTAAATTTTCTTTTGCATTTAAAGAAACTTTCTGAAATCGACTTCGACTTTGGTATGATATGGATAAGTTAACCTCCAATCTGGTTTAACTAAAGTCTTTCAAATTAAATTAATTTATTAAATTATCTTTAAACTTTCACGGAATTTTTATTAGATTATTACAACCCATCAGTCAAGGAAATTTGCTGCGTTGTTGCCCCTTCACAAAATTTAGCTGGATGATTTTCCCAGAGTGTTCCCTGCAGCCATCAGGTAAAATCCAATTGAAGATAAAGGAATCACTATTAGCAACAGCATAGCAGATTCACTTTTTGCTTAGCACCAATTCGACCAATTGTATAAAAAGGAAAGGATCCTTTTTTTTAATAATATCCTTCTCCAATGAAAGTGTTAAAGAAAGTTTTTGTTTTTACTTTTCGTCGAAGTAATTCTTTTAAAATTTTTACAAAAATGGCCCCTATTTCAGAGAAAATTTGGCTTTTATACGTCTAGCATTCTGGAAGAAATGCGCTAATTCAGCGTGCCATATTACTTTTCAGTATACTCTATATCTATCCATAATTTCTACCCCCCTCCTACATAATCATCGTTGTCTTAAAGCGTACCTAAATTTTACAACGCATAAAACCCTGCATTATCATTATTAGACACTGCACTTTCAACATAGAGAGATGCCACTATAGCCACAGAAACTTACTTGTAAGTAAAAATATTGTTTTCACCGAAAAAATATTAATCTGAAATTTTAATTAAAATTTATTCATTAGGGAAACCTGAGGTGCCTACATGTAAATATACATATACATATACATATACATATACATATACATATACATATACATATACATATACATATACATATACATATACATATACATATACATATACATATACATATACATATACATATACATATACATATACATATACACATATACATATACATATACATATACATATACATATACATATACATATACATATACATATACATACATACATATACATATACATATACATATACATATACATATACATATACATATACATATACACCTATACATATACATATACATATACATATACATATTACATATACATATACAATATAACATATACAATCATATACATATACATATACATATACATATACATATACATATACATATACATATACATATACATATACATATACATATACATATACATATACATATACATATACATATACATATACATATACATATACATATACATATACATATACCTATACATATACATATACATATACATATACATATACATATACATTACATACATACATATACATATACATATTACATATCATATACATATACATATACCATATACATATACATATACATATACATATACATATACATATACATATACATATACATATACATATACATATCATATACATATACATATACATATACATATACATATACATATACATATACATATACATATACATATACATATACATATACATATACATATACATATACATATACATATACATATACATATACATATACATATACATATACATATACATATACATATACATATACATATACAGTATACATATACATATACATATACATATACATATACATATACATATACATATACATATACATATACATATACATATACATATACATATACATATACATATACATATACATATACATATACATATACATATACATATACATATACATATACATATACATATACATATACATATACATATACATATACATATACATATACATATACATATACATATACATATACATATACATATACATATACATATACATATACATATACATATACATATACATACATATACATATACATATACATATACATATACATATACATATACATATACATATACAACATATACATATACATATACATATACATATACATATACATATACATATACATATACATATACATATACATATACATATACATATACATATACATATACATATACATATACATATACATATACATATACATATACATATACATATACATATACATATACATATACATATACATATACATATACATATACATATACATAT
>OU696534.1:9792627-9795127 GCA_916048285.2 Bellardia pandia
ATACATATACATATACATATACATATACATATACATATACATATACATATACATATACATATACATATACATATACATATACATATACATATACATATACATATACATATACATATACATATACATATACATATACATATACATATACATATACATATACATATACATATACATATACATATACATATACATATACATATACATATACATATACATATACATATACATATACATATACATATACATATACATATACATATACATATACATATACATATACATATACATATACATATACATATACATATACATATACATATTCATATACATATACATATACATATACATATACATATACATATACATATACATATACATATACATATACATATACATATACATATACATATACATATACATATACATATACATATACATATACATATACATATACATATACATATACATATACATATACATATACATATACATATACATATACATATACATATACATATACATATACATATACATATACATATACATATACATATACATATACATATACATATACATATACATATACATATACATATACATATACATATACATATACATATACATATACATATACATATACATATACATATACATATACATATACATATACATATACATATACATATACATATACATATACATATACATATACATATACATATACATATACATATACATATACATATACATATACATATACATATACATATACATATACATATACATATACATATACATATACATATACATATACATATACATATACATATACATATACATATACATATACATATACATATACATATACATATACATATACATATACATATACATATACATATACATATACATATACATATACATATACATATACATATACATATACATATACACATATACATATACATATACATATACATATACATATACATATATGCCTAAAAAAAGGAGTCTTTCCAAAGCTGTGGAAAAAACAGTTTCTTGTATTGCTGCGCAAAGGCAACAAACCTTTGGAGAACCCATCCTCATACAGACCCTTGTGCCTACTGGACACTTGTGGAAAGCTTTTGGAGAAATTGATTCTAAATAGACTTGAAATAGAAATAAGCGTAAAGGGAGGCTTCTCACACATGCAGTTTGGTTTTGTGAAAGGCAAATCAACTATAGGTGCCATCAGGGAAGTAGTGAATACAGCAAAGATAGCTTTTGAAAACATGCGATTTTGTTCCATTGTTACTCTGGACATTAAAAACGCTTTTAACTCTGCAGACTGGAATGTAATACGTCAAACAATGCGAGAACGAAACTTCTCAGGATATCTGATTAAAATGGTTGATAGCTACCTGGAAGATAGAATACTTGAATATGAAACAGAGGATGGAGTAAAACAATATGAAGTGTCAGCCGGCGTTCCTCAAGGCTCTATACTGGGTCCCTTTCTATGGAATCTAATGTACGACGAACTATTAAAACTGAATTTACCAGACGGTTCAAAATTTGTTGGATATGCAGATGATGTAGCCCTAGTTGTGGATCAACCCTCTGCACCATTGACAGAAATAGTAACAAACGACTGTCTAGGGAGGGTCAATATATGGCTAAGAAAAAAGAACTTAACACTTGCAGCGAACAAGACCGAAGCGATTTTGGTGACCAAACGAAGAGCCTTTGTATTCCCAAAATTGAGAGTGGACGGATACCAGATTACTATAGGTAAGACTTTGAAATACCTAGGTGTAGTTTTAGATAGCAAACTATCTTTTGAGCCACATATAGGGATGATATCTGAGAAAGCCTTAGGAACAGCATCGAAACTGGCTAGAATAATGCCAAATATAAAAGGTCCAGGACAAACTACCAGACGACTTATAGCTACAGTAGCGTACTCGCAAGTACTATATGCAGCACCCGTATTCAGTACGGCTGTCTCGAATAATAAAAAGCTTAAAAACGTACTAGAAAAAGTACACAGAACATGTACACTACGAATAACATCTGCATACCGCACAATATCTACTGCTGCTGTGTCCGTTCTTGCTGGTGTGCCATCGATTGACTTACAACTAAATGAAAGAAAGGAAATATATGATGAACGGTTGTCTATAACACATAACCATATGAGCGAAAAACAACGTATAAAAAAAGCTGCAAGAGAAAGGCTACTTCAAACATGGCAAACACTATGGGATGAATCAACAAAAGGCAGATGGACTTACATTCTTTTCCCCAATGTTAAAACGTGGATAAACCGAAAGCATGGAGAACTTAACTTTTATCTGACCCAGATTTTTAGCGGACATGGTAACTTTGGTAGCTATTTACAAAGATTCCATATAAAACAAACGGCAATATGCGAAGTGTGCAATGAATATGAGGATAACGTTGAGCATACACTCATAAAATGTAACTTCTGGAACAACAGGCGAAACGTATTACAAGA